>OY751319.1:28111996-28249117 GCA_963564615.1 Rhorus exstirpatorius
GAGAGAGAGAGAGAGAGAGAGAGAGAGAGAGAGAGAGAGAGAGAGAGATAGCGAATGAAAGGCTTTAAGCAAAGAAGAAACATTGGCGAAGCGAGGAAAACGCGATTGGCGCGTGTCGGAACGTTCTTTCTACTCTTTTTCCTTTTAACATCTCCCCGGTTCTCTCCTATATAGCTTCCGTTCGCCTTATCACGTAGACCTCTAGGCGACACTTGTAAGTTACTCCGTTATGAGTGAAAGACTCGGAGGATAAAAACAAAAAAAAAAATCCTGTCAATTATCACACGTGTGTTATTTTACATATTACCGGAAATATCTTACGATAGACCGAAACGGTCGGATGAGCGATTTAAGAGAGAACGTGAAGGAGACGAGAAAATCAGAAGATGAGGACATGTCAAAGAAGTTGATGATGACCCAGGCATTGGTAGATTAGAAAAAAGACGAGAAAGAAGACGCGTGCCAGGAGAGAGGGAAGAATGAAGCGAACATAACGAGGAAGTAGGAAGAAGATGAAGTTAAACGAATTATAGAAGAAGAAAATGACGATGAAGCATAGGCACATGAGGATGGAAGGAATGATGGATAAGGACATGAAGATTTAAAAAAAAGGACTGGATGACGGAGAAGAAGGTGGAAAAGATGAAGATGAAGGAGAAGACGATAGGGATGAAGAAGAAGAAAAAGGAGAATGAAGGAGGGGGGGGGGGGAGAGAAGCTACTGTCCAAGAGAGTCCATTGTTGTGTCGGGAACTTAATATGCGCGTTTCTCTTCTGCGGTCTCTCTGGGGCGTGCGCGAGCACGTTGTGTGCTTACTTCTCGGTAGACAGAAGAGCGAAGCAAACGGGTTGCTCTTATATATACAAAAATATACACATACATATAACGCATATATAACCTGACTCCTTGTATTTTAACATTGTAGCTTTCCCCTCTTGGCGGTACGACAACCGCCGATTTGTATTTTTTTTTTTTCGTAAAAAATACGTTCACGAAATACTTTTATAGGTTGAATTTTACGAAAATGTAATATTCGAGAGGAAGGAGGAGGAGGAGGCTTGTCGCCAAGTTTTGGCAATTCAGTGCCCGCGATTTGGCATTTCTATTTTCATCTCCGCATGTTATTTATAGGGAACGAATGTTGATGACAGGTAAGCGTCGGTGGATTCGAGAAAAGCAGATGAGGCTAGAATGGAGGGGTTAGATGAGAAGGATGAAATGGAATATAGAAAGGCGAAGGTACAGAGGAACGGGAGGAACAGGTTTTTCAGGCTGTTCAGGCTTGCGAGGGGCTGGGGGGGAGGTGAGGGAGGAGAGCCAAGAGGGGATTATATAGTGCACGCGAGAAGCGCGCGGCTCTACGAAGCATGAACTACCTGACGACGTGGCCCCCGGGCGAACCGGTGGAAAATTGTGAAACAGGTGCTCGTAAAAAATTCGACGCCTCCGCGGACCCTATTCGTGTACGATATAAATCGCTATCTTTTTCTCGTTTCTCCTCCCATATGGTTTATTTCAGTCTCTCTCGCGCTGCTTTTTGCCTTCTTCTAAACACTCCCGAAACTCGTACATCCATTTACAGATTTCTTTCCGAGGCGGCACAGACTATATACGCATATTGAAATTTCAACATTCCCAACCATCGGAAGATATTTTCATACCGAAGCTGCACTCTTTGGTCCGTTCGATCAAAATTGGAATTTTTTCGAACGAAATACGAAGGGGAATATTTTGGAAAAAAAATTCCCGGAACGCTGTCAATTTATCGATCGCCCTCGAACTACGTCGACGGGTCGAATTCTTTCGTAGAAATCTCTTACTGCCGGTTAAGCAATATCATGTTCACAAGATTTTTCCATGCCTCTTTGTCGCATATATGCGAAGGCAATTTTCAGGGAATTATTCAATTTCAACCGCAGAAGACTTTCTCCTCTTATTATTGTATATATCAGGAATCGGGTATTGGAATGTATAGTTAATGTATATTTTTGCGGAAGTTAAGGGATTGTTAACATTCAGGATACTACAGGTGAATCATTTTCCGTCAGATTTTCGTTCGAACTGAGAAGATATGCCTGCAGAAGATTTGACAGCTATTTTGGTCATTTAAGCCCTAATTTATAATGATACAACGAAGTTTTATAGTTATACCCATATAATCAAGCCCATTCACCGTTGGATAGCCAAACGTGTCATCATGTCATTTGGTGGATCAATCTTAACTGAATCTTTCCCAATCATCATATATTGTTCCATTTTTCTTGGACATGGTCTGATTCACGGATTAATTCAATATCTCCATTCGAAGATTTGCCCGTATAAGGGAATAATCAAACATTTCACAAATTGTCATTTTTCAGGTTTTGTGAACATTCAACCAACTGAATTGAAAAGAAATATTGGAATACGTTAGTTGAAAGAACCATGAATTTGTACGGTTATATAATCATCTGCCTCTGGTTGACTCAACCATATCACGGTTCTCTCAACTAAACTTTTCCAATCTTTTTCCTCTGGTTAAGTTAGACATTTCCAACAATTATCTCATTGCCAATTCGTCGCGTTCATTACCTTGGCCTTTATTCCTAAACACATACAAAGATAAAGAACTCAGTTTCCGATCTTACAAGACTGTAATGAAATGAATAAAAGAAGAACATCGAACTTCTAGCGGCGTTTCTGATTGCGCTTACACTACGACGCTGATGCTTTTATACAGCCCTATTAATAATATCATCGATTCGCAGTCTCAAAAAAATCTCACTTCTTTGTGGAAGGGATTAATGAAGAATCTCTTTACAATCAAACATTAATCACAAATTAAATACTCATATATTAAATATATGAATATTGAATAGGACGAGTTGACAGAATTCCAGAGCATTAATTGCAACCGCCAACACCCTCGTTGTGTTGACTTCACAGTTATAACTGTTCTGCGCATCGCAGTGATGAGACACATCAATAATAACACACGGTTAAGCAGGAATAAAGCCATTGAAACTATAGCCGTATCAGGACAAAACTTACTATAAATCTTCCCTCAATGCGCTTCATGTCGTTTCTCGAGCAAGTAAACCCTAATTCCAAAACTTCAAAGTCAAATATGCCTCTCTCTACACGGTTGTTTTCGCAATAAATTTTCCTTCTTTTTCCCTTTCATTTCCGCGTCTTGAATTTTTTATTCCATCGTTCTTCCCTCTCGCTTCGTTCAATTTTGCGCCTTGCGAAACACAACGGAATCAAAGAGAATTTATGTATATATAGTTGAGCTTTGGGAAAAGAATGATACAGGGAACGCGAAGGCGGGGAGAGTTGGCGAGATGAGGCAAGAAAAATGACTGGCACGTAGAGTGGCAAACGTGGCTCTCCGAGATTCGAATTCCGGAATGTATACACAGTCACGGGTCTGCGTGTACACTGTTGTATGTGCAGGAAGGGGGGGATAAAAAAAAAAAACTCGTTGGACCGACGACTGTACGAGAGGAGAAACGAGGATAACGACGTCGTCATCGCGAAGATTACGTCTCGGCGCGCGACTTCTGTACAGTCCGAGAGTATTTTTTTTCTCTCCTCTTTTTTTTTTTTTTTGTTTTATACATCCCTCATCGTTTCATCCCCCTGGTAACATCGTCGAATGATAATGACCACAAAACAAAAAAAAAACGATTTCCAACATCTTCATTCCCGTCTGACAAAAACCCGAAATTCCATCATTCAACGTGTTCTCCGCACGAGAAATCTGAAAAATTCCAATTTTAACAATCTCCCCGTGTCGTATCTCCCTAGCCCATGAACCTTGGTAGCCATGCTTTGACCCTTATCTGCAAAACTATATACCGACGCGCTCGTGATACTTCATCAATCACACTGTGAAAAGCTTTCTCGTAACTATACGCGATAGATGTTTTTTTTAACTCCCCTGCACGATAAAGAATATATATATATATATATATATATATATATCCCCGGTAACATTGTTCGCATTAACCGAGACACGTGAATTTCGTCGGTTAGCGTTATTCCACAGCTCCAGCATTTGCCCCTAATGCACCACTATTTACGTAGAGGGTTGTCGGGCCCTTTTAAGGCTCGTTGTATGCGTTTCTACATATATATATATACGTCGAAATATACATATATGTGTATGTATATAGGTATATATTAATATAGGGAGTGGAATATCGCTATGTACAGCGAGGAAAGGGAGTTGGACGAAGCTGCCTGAACCACGTCGTGTGTGTATCTAAGAGACTACATTATGCGCCTGCCGACCTGTTGCTACCCCCTCCCTGCCTCCCGCAACCCTCGACGAGACTGACGAGGCCGGGGCAGGCAGGGAGTGGAGTAAAAGGAACGACTCACCCCCGCAAATACAAGCAACTATACTATACATGTATATATAGGTATATATATAAAGAATATAAAGATATACATATCATGTATATGAATTCCAGACTCACTTCGTACGGAAAGTTCTGTGCGCGCTTACTCACTTCCCCCTCCCGCCCTTCCTTCTCTCTCTCTCTCTCTCTCTTCTTCTTCTTCTTCTTCTTCTTTTTCTTCCTTCTCCTTACATAAGTCTTGCGGTCTCCGATCTATCGGCTTCTCTCCATCGCTTTTACTTCTTCTTTTTCACTTTTTTCTTCTTCTTCTTCTTCTTTTCGCTTACCACTCTCCTCCCCCGTCTCTTCGGCGAGGTACAAGGGCGACGAGGAAGCTCCCCTGCTAGCCTCTGACGCTCTCAGACTCCTATCTTTATCCCTTCCTCAATCTTCCTCGCATTTCGTGTCTTCCCGGTCTTAGTCTCTCTCTCTCTCTCTCTCTCTCTCTCTCTCTCTCTCTCTCTCTCTCTCTCTCTCTCTCTCTCTCTCTCTGCCCTTCCGTCTCTCTTCATCATCCTATCTTTCCCAAGTTCGTATCTCTTTCTCTCTCCTTGTTTCATCGGTCCCCCTCTGGAATCTTGAGCCACGTGCAGGGGACGCGATGAATTGCTATATAGCTCTGCTCTCTCAGAGAGTCTCGACAGCCTCAAGGGCGACCCGCACGCAGGAATATATATAGGAGACTCGGATAAGGACCACGATTGTTCCTATAGGTCATGGAAGTCTCGGGATAGACACGATGAATTATCGTGTATACATATATATACTTTTTTTTTTGTCTTTATTAAACAAAATATGCTATCGGAGTTGATATCGGTTCGTTCGTTGGACATCGGGGTACTTTAAGTTTTTTTTTTTCAACCCTTCGGGTCGGAGAGTCGCTGATCCGAAATTAGATTTTTAACTCTCACAATCAATATTTTATCGAAAGAAATCTAAAAATCATTGTTTTAGTTCCTGTCTTCATTAAAAAAAAAAGATTATATCGCCGATTTTGTTAATTATACCGATCTTCTTTCTTCAGTGTGCAATTCAGAAAAAAAACGTTTAACAAATCCGACCCAATTGATATTGAGCTGTATGCGAAAATGGTCTAAAAGAACTTGATCATTCAGTGATCTAATATTCCCGAATAAAAATGAGCTTACAATCGAGTGTCACCGAATTATTTAGAAAGTGTTTTTTTTTTTTTTTTTTTAATTCTCGGTACAGCCTCGGGAGGGGGTGGTCCGATGTTGGTCCCTCCCGTGGTCCAAGGGGGTACGGGGAGCCGTCAGGTCGGGGATGCAAATGGGATCCGGGGTCAGCAGTCCACGGTTCCCGGTGCTCCCGGGACACTGTGGCCACTCGCGCCGGCACAGCACAGTCACCAGACGAGCCAACACTCGCACGCGACACCGCCACTCGCTGCTACCCCTTTACCCGCTCATAATCAAGGTAAGATAACCCTCATTGACACACGCACGACGTAAATTAACAAAAAAAAAAAAATTAATGAAAATAAGGAAAAAAAAAAAACATATATTAACGTCCGTATGCGAATTAAAAAAAAAAAATCTTTCGCGAGAAAAATCACGATACATTCGGAGTGTGTGTGATTTCATGCGCCTGTTGATTAATCGTTACAGGTGTCAGCCGTTACGGACTTTATTCGTTATTTCCGGGGGGTGGCGGAGCGAGCTATGTCGCTGCAACTCCTGCCACCCCCGGTACAACCTCGGCTCGGGCTTATCACGCCACAACACACAAGGGTAAGTCGACAAAGTGTGCCAAAATGAGCAGCAGCTATACGATAAAAATAATCGTACCAAGTTAATGTGATAAGAAATATAAAAATTTGCAAATTTCTTCCTCCAGAATTTTCACCCTTTCGCAAAAGTTCCTCGTGCATATATATATATATATATGGGAAGCTTTTTGAGAACGAGGGAAAATTTTCAGGCAATGGCGTATGCAAATTTCTAAATTTAATCATTTCTAAGTTTAATCATTTTTTTATTATTATTTCATATACGAATAATTTTGGCGATAGTGATTCGATTATTTGTATTTTTATATTTCATTGCGCGCAAAATGATTTTTGAAAAAAAAAAATTGATTTGTTTTACGATTGCCATATCGAAAAGCGAATTGGAACGTTTTTGATTTTCGATAAGTTGATTTCCGCTTTGATTTATTGATGTATAAAAACATTTAGCTCGATCAAACAATGTTTGTTGGAGTAAAATAAAAATAAAGAAAGGACTTTCAGTAATTATTGGGAACAAAGAAATATTCGAAATTTCATAAAAAATTTTATCCCTTTATCGATTCTCGCCAAACACATTACCGCATATCCTTGATCATTATATAATTCATCTGTGGAGAAAATTTTGCCTGATGATATAGAAAGCTCTGTGAAGAAAATTTCCCCGACCGATAGCCAGGGAAATTTCGACAGGCTGAAGATTTGAAAAAAATTGAAAAAAAAAAAATCGGAGTTTCGGATGGGGATAATTAAAAATTTATTTCAAATATACGAGATTCTAATTTTCTTTCCCCTATTTCCAACCCCTGTAAGGACTCAAGCTTGAGAAAATCTTCGAGCTATTGAGTAGGTCGCAAAGTTTTTAAAATGAATGAGCCGACATTGAACAATATGATTGGTACCGAATTTGGTGAGAATAGATCTAAGCGTTCAAATTGGACAAAATTTTGTTAATTAAAAAAAAAAAAAAATAGATAACTTAACAGTCCGACTGCAATGAATCTTGAGCTTTCGAGCTGCGCTTTATATGAAAGAGTTGAACAATAGTAAACGACGATGAACATTAATATCACGATCGATCGATGTTTATACGATTTTTATATGACGAGCTTGTTATATTTTTATTTGCAAATTTTTTCAAATCCACAAACTTATGATTTTTTTTTTTTTTTTAATTCTGAAATTACGCATGTTGAGACCAAGCTCGGAAAATCGAGACCCCATTTTTTTAAATATAAAAGAACGTATTTGCGTCACACGCAGTGTCCTAGAATTTCACTTTTATGTTTTCCATTCATCTGCATGGGGAAATCACGCAATCAATTAATTTTCGTTGCTTATATACTTTAGCCATTTTTCAAATGATTATCTAGAGAAATGAAAAAAAAAAACCTTTGTTGTATCGTAAAATATTCTCGAGGTAAAAGTTTCACAGTAATATTAAGAAGTTGCAGAGACTCTCACGAGCTGCCATCCTTTTCTCACCGTGCCGCCTGCCTGTATCACCGCCTGAAGACTCGACGAGCCACCATCAGGCCATCCTTTTCACCGTGGCACACACGAACTTTTGCCATGTTCTGTTGGCGAAAAAAGTCATTGCACGACGAATTCAATAGTCCCCTCGGGACAGTGATAAACATTCAGACAATTCTTGAAATTTCTTTAAACTGAGGGGGTCAACCAACGATCGCAAGTAGTGTGGATCTAACGAACTGACATTTTACGACCAAGCTCTTGTTAACAAATCAATAATTATCATATTTATCTTGAAATTAGCTGACGCGCGTCGATATTTCGATCTTAATACAAGTTAATTCAAGGATTGTTTGAAAAAATTCAAAAAAAAAATTCAAAAACCTCCCTAACTTTTCAACCCCTTCATCGATTCTTACGAAATCAATGTTCATCTTCGTTTTTTTTTTCGAGCTCAACTTTTCCAGATTTTTGCAGCTTCAAATCTCAAGATTTATCACATTCGTATAAATTAATTGGCTTATTGTTTTTTTTTTTTTTCGGCAAAATTGACGAAAATACAAAATTTTCTACAATTCGAGCGCTTCGATGGATTCTCACGAAATTTAAAGCTCTCACCCACACTGTTCAATGCTCTGGTTCATTTTGTCAGAAATTTTCAGCTCGACAGCTGGAAGATCACACGAACTTAAAAATGATTTGATGTAAAAAAAAAAAAATGTTCGAAGTCTTTCTAAAAATAGATGAAAAAATATTTTCGCCCGACGCATGGACAATGAGAAATATTTTTCTGATTCTTTTTGCGAAAAGTTTTTGATAAAAAAAGTTTTTCTTTTTAATCAACAAGTTTTTTTGTTTTGATACGAAATTGTAAGAAATCACGAATTAAATCCGAAGATACGCGGTTCGTACTTTTACCACGAGCTGGCAAAAATGATCTTGTTTATAAAAATCATAATAATAATATTCCATTGCACGCATAACAATGAAATTATACGCGAAATGCTGGATCGAATTTTATGGTGAAAAGACATTTTTCGATTTCGTCTTGTTTTTTTTTTTTTTATTATTATAAACTTTTTTTCCACCCTCTCTGTACGTGTCGATTCCCCTCGCTCAATCATACAGGTCATCTGACGCCGCGAAAGGTAGAAAAAAACGACTCTGACACGCGAATTTGTCACTCCGCGAAACATTTTTTTCTCCCGGTCTCTTCTTACATATGACTCTCGCGTTTTTGAAGCTTCTCCGGTGCTATCAAACGTCCTATTTGTAGGTTTTTTTTCATTTGTCATATCTAACTCATACCCTGTGGGATCGTGTTTTTCACGCTTCGATAAAAAAATTTCGCGGGTCCTCGACTTTTTCCGTTTTTCCGAATGAAAGAATCCTCGAGCTTTGCCGACGATTCTCCGCAGCAACTATGCATTTATGAATATATCCATGTCAATATATGCGCATGCATACACAAAATTATATATAACGGGATGCATCAATTCTGTATGTATATAGAGAAGTAGATAACCGCGAGCTTAACGAATTTCCCAACTCAACGCTGATGGGGATCTGTAGTATCGAGCTGTCAGATCGAAAAGACCAGGAGGCCTTTGGAGGAAAAGCTTTGTTGTCATGAAATTTTTTTTTTTCGAGATTTTCATGTCAGAGTGCTTAAAATGTTCCAAATAGTCAAGAAATCATATTGAGAAAAAAATGTCTATACGTATATGTATGTTTGTATCTTGCAAAATTCAAACAGCAGTTATATCTCGAGAACGCCAATGAGCAATCGTACTCAAATTTTGCACTTAAGTAGGGCAGTAAACCTTCATGGCTTGTCACAATTTTTGTTAAAATCGCTCGAATATTTCGGAATTTATAAAGTTTTGAATTTTTCACAAAAAGTCTATTCGCTCTGACTTTCGTAAATTTTCAGCCATACGGGTCGAGTTTGTTACTGAATTCGGCAAAAATCCATCCGAGGTTTCAGATTTTTATAAAATTTTGTATTTTTTCGAAATTTTGAATTTTTATGAGAAATGGTATGTTAATTCTGACTTTTATGAATTTACCACTATCGAGCGAGCACTTTAGGCATGAATATGCTTAGGGGACGATAATTTTCGGGTATTGAGTTTCAAGAAAATGGCTGAATGCGTTCAAGATTTTTCTTTGATTTTGAATTTTTTTCAATATTTTTCGACTGTTTGCGGAAAATGATATGCTTGCTCCAACTTTCATAAATTTGCTAATATCGAGCCGACACTTGTCACAAAAAAAAATCCAAGGGATACTTAATCTACGTCAAAATTTCGTAAGATCATAAGATCTATTGACGGTGTGAGCAATGGCCATTTGTTCATCGTCGTGTTGATTTAGTCGAAAAGTGACGGACATACTTTCTGCAGCTTTGACGTTGAATATGACGTTGATATGAAAAGCGTTCGAAGTAACGTTACAAAATTTGGAACTATTGAAATCGAATTCGCGGAAAAAGCGTGCAAATTAGTAACTTGTACATATTGCTTCCTCATTATTTTATCTCGATCAAAAAGTTTCCCTACGAGGGAGCCAAAATTGAAAACCTCATATAGAGAGAGAGAGAGAGAGGGAGAGCTTGGCGGTGAAGATAAAATAATGAGATAGCATTGTGCAAATTACCGATTTGCATGCGCTTTTTGAATAAATAATTTAAAAAAATTTAATTACTTGACGCCAAGACACTGTCGTGTCTCTCGATTCGAGGGCCTTCTCTATTGACACAAAGTGCCGCATTTCAGTTGATTTCTTCAATCGGAGGGGCTTTTTAAATGTTAATTTCGTCTAAATTTTCGTTCAATATACGAAATGCCTCGGGGAAAATAATTTAATTGACAAAACGACATCCGAAGAACACGAAAAGGACAGTCGACAGGTGTTGATCACTGGGGCAATGCTTTTTGTCAGTTTTTTTTTTACAGTATAGGAATTCTTGGGAGAACTTAAACCGTCGGTGAGGTTGCCCCTCGCGTACCCTCGACCGCGAAATTCTTCGACCCCCCCCCCCCCCCCCTCCGCCACTCTCCGCGTAAGCCAGCTAGTCCCGAACACACACTTTTCTCTTCCTTCTCGCTAACTGTTGAGCCCCTTTTGGCACCTTCTACATCGTTCTTACAAACTCGGGGGACCTCTATAGAGAGCGAGAGGAAAGAATACCTCGCGCGGGCGCGCACGGTCCCTTAAATCGCACAATGCCGCAATTATGCAATTAAAGGCTTGAATGAGCGTCCCAAAAAGCTCCCTACGATCTTATATATGTATTCTTTTTTCTTATTTATTTTTTTTTTTCTACACGTGTTTGTATTTTGGACCCGATATACGTATTTATATATATATATATATGTATATCGTTGGGCCTGAATATACGCGCATACGTGTGTACAGTAGATGAAGCGTGCGTGTGCCCAAATAAAATTCAGCGTGACGAAGATATCCGCGAGGCAAAAGGACAGAGAGAATGAGGCCCTTTAACGACCTCATTGTCCGAGGTGTAATCCAAAACGCCCGGGTGTACAATTCGTGCGATAGAACGAACGCGTGGGGGGGGGGGGGGGGGAAGGTATATATCGTCTTTAGCGAGAAAATAAAAATTGATATTACGGACATATATTTTTTCATTTTTTTTACACTCTCGTGCCCAGCCAATCTCGATGTCCTCGCGAAAATGCAGCGACGAACAGTCTCGTTGAGTTAAAAAAAAAAAAAAATCGCAGAATAACACGGCACATATGCGAGTAGCAATTGCAATTAACAAATAATAATAATATTGAACGTAAATTTTGCCAGCTGTAATTATTTTTAATTCGCGCCTCCTCTCGAGTCTCATTCGGTGCATAAAAATCGATAAAGGGAAATGAAAAAAAAAAAAATGCATCTATCGCGAGTTTGCCGAATCGAATGAAATTCGTAACGAGCACAATCGCACGGAATTTGATTAAACGAGGCTCGAGGTGTGCCCTATAGGTGAGAAACGAGTTATAAAAAAAAAATCGTAGAATAAAAGCTCATCGAAGATAAAGAAGTGCAAGGTAGATATACAGTTAGAGTAAAAGAGACTGATGGGTTTATACATATGTATAATCGCGGTGGTGGTTGATTATTCGCACCAAAGAGAGAGAGAGAGACGATGTCTCTCTCTCTCTCTCTCTCTCTCTTTTTCTCTCGCACTAACTTTCTCACTGCGGCAGCCCGAGACGTCGGCTTCGCGTGGTTTTTTTTTGCCTCTGGGGCCCCTTGTCTAAAATCGAATCTAAACTCATCGGGCGATTTCAATTACCCGTATCGTCCCGGGACGAATGCAAACGACTCGCGGCACGTGCTCTTCCCTCACCCTCAGGGGCGATCTACAACCCTTCTCCACTTGGCTCGCCACCACACAAGTACGAGAACGATCAACGAAGAGGGATGGATTTTTTTTTTTCGCCACGAATCCGAGGGAGTGAGACTGATTTATTTTTCGTATCGCTATATATGACGTACCCGTTTACTCGTAAAGAGGCAATTTCACGCAATTGTTTGTCATTTTGAGTATTTTTTTTTTCTTTTTAAAATCGATTACCTGATTTATTGCAATTAAAAAGAAAAGCGTCGATTTTTCGAGAAAACCATCGATTTTTGCCAATTTTTCCATGCCTTGGACTAAAATTCGTCAATTTTCAAAGTGCTTTTTTTGGTATAAAAATTATAGATATCAAGATGAATCCAACGCCATTCTCTGACTCTACTCAGGGGCTTTCAAAAAACCCCCCGATAAGCCAAAATCGGTAAATCTGGAGATAAGTTATGGCCATTTGAAATTTCGTGATTTTTGGATTTTCGAAAAAGTGGGCAAAAATTGAAAAAAAAAAATTTTCCGTCTTTCACCATAATTTTAGACCCTAGGCCATCGAAAATTTTCTGCTGATTACGAATTACATCAAGTTTTTCCCTGAAATTCAAAAATTCGATATGAAAAGGCAAAAAAACGAAAAATTACATTTTTTCATTTTCTGAAATTTTGAGGGTTCACTAAAATCGTTGTAACGTTCCTTCTCGAGGGAGATATGACTATATTCAGTACTTGTATCTCTTCGTAATCGTTCAAGCTTCAAAATGCCGCTTGGTTCATCGAGCTGGGTTGATTTTTCGATTTTTTACAGATTTTCAAAGTTGGACCATCGATTTTTGCCAATTTTTCCATACATACCCCTTGGACTAAAATTCGTCAATTTTCAAAGTGCTTTTTTTGGTATATAAATTATAGATATCAAGATGAAGCTATTATGATAACTATGATAATAACGATGAAGTATGAAAATTAAAATTAAACTCCGTGGTGAATTCAGTAAAAATCTATTCGTTGATTTTTTAAAGATAGAAATCGATATTCAATTTAATCCTGTAAATTAGGGGAGTGTTTTTCAATCGACTAACGAGCAATTCAAAACTAAAATTACACCAGGTTTGACAATGTCATCCGGAAAAATTGACCAAAAATATCCGTAAATCGATATTTTTTTTTAATTAACGAATCGCTATAATATATTTTTTAACATTAATTAAGTATACGGTAATACAGGCCATGCATCAGTATCGATTAATTCATAAAAAAAATTTTTAATGATATACATTTTTTTTAAATTGAACATTACGGCGTACATCGCTAATTTTCTTAATCCGGCCAGGATCTGAAATGATTAATTTTAATATACGACAATTTGTAATAATTATTTATCACCCAATCGTCAAGCTTGAACACGGGTGTGGCCTATATCGGTATTTAATTTCGTATATATTGAGAATGATTCTTCTCGCTCGCTCTCGATAAGATACCGGGGAGGTTTTTTTTTCTTCTAATTTTTGTTTCATGATATTCGGAGTCTGAGATTTTTCTGCCTTCCCCTTTCATATATACTTGCAATCTTGTTGCACGCGTATTTTCACTCGATCGTTATATATTACCTCGCTCTCATTCTCAACCACATCGTATAACTGGTTTTACTGTGTTTAGAAGGAGAAAAAGTACAACATATATACAAATACGTGCGCGCATAAAGCTATGATAATTAATCGATCGAAGTTTAAGCGCGAATATGAACGTTTGAACGATATCGGTGATTCGATAAGGGGTATATAATATATAAGCGAGCGTTAATGATTCAATGATCACGCATATAATTCATATATAAAATGTGTATATATGTGGCTTTCACGCTGCTATGCCGATTGCGAACCTTTTATCGCGAGGACAGAAAGAACAGGTGAGTTCTCGCCGTTTTACTGCAATATATATGCCGTATATATCCTGTATGCATATACATTTTTCTTTTTTTAATCCACCAATAAAACATCGATTATCGCGTTCACGACCCGTTCTTGCACCGGAAAAATGCCCTCGAGAATGCAATATTATATCTCCATTGCATTTACGTATTATATATATATATATATATATATATATATATAAATATAAAGACTCATGAATTACACGTTTTGCGAAAAAAAAATGAAAGTTTTATTTTTCCCTTCTCGTTGCACCCGCGCAATAGACAGTGTTTCCGTGCTATAATCATATACATATATATATAATACGCGATCGATTGTGAGCTCTGCGTGTCGAGGAATTAATCGCGAGGACGTCGTGTCGAAAAATCGAATACAACGAGAATTATATACGTCCATATTATACATATATACATGTATATATGGATACACGAACAGGTGGAGGTGAGGAAATGGATTGGAAGCGAGCGAGCAAAAAAAAAAAACGAAATTTGTAAATCCTCCTCCCTACGGATCTTTCAGTCGTTCGGGATTTATCGAGATTTATCGTACAATGCATAACGAGAAAAAAGTTGTGCCGGAGACTTTTATTTCGGACGCACGCGCTCCTCCGGCGAAACTGTTCACTAACGAACACACGTATATATTTATAATCGAAAATCTATAATAAAAACAATCCAATGAATATAAATTGATCGATCGATTAAATTATTTTCCATTAATTATAAATTTAAGATAAAAAAAAAAAACAAGTTCACCCGTTAAGAGCCGATTCTGGAAAACGAGAAAATAATTTTAGTTTATTTGAAAATTTTTGCTTTGCTCGCGATTTTCGAAAAAAAAAAGTGAAAAAAAAATGCATAATAAAGATTTTTCGTCGTAAACAACCGCTGGAGTTTCTATTCAAGCATAAAATATTTCGTGGATTTTACGAGAATTCTTATCGGATGCTCAAAAAAAAAATCTATGAATGAAAATTTTAGAAATACAAAAAAGTTGCAAGTTTCGTTCGTTTGATTGAAATTCAAGGGGGCTATAGTGATCTACGATACTCCGCTGGATGAAAAAAAAAAAAGTCAATTCCACAAGTTTGAGCTCCCTCGGAAATTAAAATTATCCGAACGGTGTGGACTATTTTTTTTTTTCTTCGCGAAGCGCATCTTTTCAGTAATTAATTAAAATCCGTGCCAATGAATCACTGCAATCGCGATAATGAATTGATAAATCGTTATAATTTACGTTCAATGGTAAAAGAACTGCACGTTTATTTTTCTTTCCCATCGATTGTTCGTAACGAATTAGAAAATACGATTGGAAAAATTGAGCATTTGTTTAACTAGTCTAAGTATGTACACAAAGTGCTATCTTTATTGCTCCAAATCCATGGGAATCGCATTTTCTTCACTTTTCTCTCCCAGAGCTCTACCCGCCTGTATAAGCTTCGAGAAAAAGAAAAAAAAAACCGATGGAAAAAAAAAAAACAAACAAAAACGAAACGACACCGTGTTTTAAATGCATTTGCATAGACTTTCCATTCATTCGTCTCACCGGTTGTTTATTGCATATTTATCGAAAGCCGTTCGGGCTCCCGTCGACCACCTTCTCGCGGATCAACGCGCGCCGTATACATATAACATGATAAATTTAATTCGCCACTCGGGGGCCCGCATCCGCGATCCCGAGATGAGTTCTCAGCGCGCGCGCGCGCGCCCGCGTTTTGCTGTTTTGCGCTGATCCGCGGGCAGTGGCGCCGGGACACAAACGCCGGTTCACTTAAATATTCATACGAAACGTCCGACTTCCACGTCTCTCGCAACTCTTTCTTTCCACTCTTTCTCTTTTTTTTTCATACGTATTTCTCGCAATCGCATATATTTTCCCCTTTTATAATAAAGCGTTGAACCGAGCTTCGACCTCTCTCCTACAGTGTCGACGATAATCACCGCGGTATAATGACCCAAACTCGGATTAATTATACATATATATATATATATATTTATATATATATATGTGTGTGTGTGTATTCCATTACAGGAAACTATAATGGCACATATCGTGGCAATCGTTAGCGCTAATTGCAACGCTATTCCCCAAAAATTGTTTCGGTATATTGTCCTACATTGTACATGATCTAAATCAGAGTTGATCACGAGTTTTCTTGAATATTCATATAGGCGAAGAATTTTTGTGTCCACAAGAACACGGGACAACGTATACAAGCAACAGGGTATACGGGGTAGAAATTTTTTTTTTTTTTTTTTTTTTAATTTGAATTTATAACACGCGTTTGCTCGTATACCGACATGCGCGTGGATGCACTGACTTAAGGATGTATGAGCACAAGGTGGCGGGAAATGAGCGGAAACGTGGGCGCGGGTGAGCGCGGTGAGCGAGGGGCACGCATGAAACAAGAGAGAGTCGGACCGCTCATTATGCGACACACGCGAAAAATTTCCTTAAAATCGATAATTGTATGTCAAAAGGTTCGTTAACCCCCATTTTTTATGGAACGTATGTAATCGTGATAGTTTTCTGAACATTTAACAGTTTTAATATTGATCGTATCTGATCGTGAAAGATACGAATTTCTGTTTCAAAGTTTCGTCAACCCAGAATTCGTATATGGCGTGGGATAAATATCTTGATTTCACGAATTAATTACTCGCGTAAAGAGTCGTTGACCCACGTTGAAATTTTGCAGGTTTTATCATATACACTTCTGCTACACCATATAAAAAATTCAGATTTTTATATGATCGTGAAGCTAGTGCTCATACATCCTTAACGAGTTTATAGCGGTATCGGCCCCCCCCCCCCCCCTGTACAGTACTGGGATGGATGATCGCTCAGCAGGCTTGCGTGCCCCGACTAAGCGAGAGGCAATTTCTCTGATTTCCCGATGACGATACAACGGAAAGTCAGTAAATTATAGTCGCTTATACAGGCCCAGGTTTTCCGCAATTTTCCTGTGCCCTCGTGCAAATGCGACAGAAGGAAAGCGCATTTAGGAAAGAGTGCGACAACGCACTCTGGGATGGGTCTCCGGTTAATTGTTACCGCGGGCAATCCTTGGCCCTATAGATAATCGATATCCATTCAAATAACCGTAGCACGAACACGCACGAATGAAAAGTCATTTTAATTTTCCCCCGAGTTATGAACAATTGCGCTGCACAATTAAAAAAAATAATAATAAATAACAACGAAGAGTTGGGCAAGATTTGGGAACAATTATTCTTCAACAATTGTTATTATTCTTACGTGGAGTTATTATTCACGAATATTCTCCTTGAAAATTGATTTTGAATAATTTTGATTGTTCATTCATTTCGCAAACAAAATTGTAAATAATTCATTGTTTGAGTAATGCATTACCGAATTGCATTAGCAATTCAATTTTGATGATGAGTAACGAAATTTCATTCGTTATCCATTTTTTTTTTTTAATGGACAATGAAACCTCGATTCATCATTGTTATTTTTTAATGATCAATGCATTATTTTTGCATCGAAATTTTTATCACCCTCTTCGCGATTGTCCATCTTCGATATTTCTTGCTCCTCACCGGTACATAAAAAATCTATAATATTTATATATAGTATACAAGAGTAATACCATCTAGAGCATAAGAGTCATATCGTACACGTAAAGTGAGAGAAAACGGATCGATTAATGCGGGACCGTTTGCGTGGGTCGCATTTTTTTTTTTTTTTTTTTTTCTTTTTTTTTTTCTCCTCCAACAGTTTCCGAGAGCGTATTCTCAGCGGCCGTGGGGGTCGGCGTCGGCGGTTACACCTGGGGCGCTCCCACGCCACCCCCGGGTTCACCGTACAGTCCTGTACCCGTGACTCAGCTCGAGCTACTGGCCAAGAATCTCGCGAGTCTGGCGCCGCATCACGCGACCGGGGGTCATCATCAGCAAACATCACATCAGGCGCATCAGTCGCTGAGTCTTCAGGGTACCGTTGGGGTTAATGTAGCTGCGGCAGCGGCCGGCGCTAGCCTGCATCATGCCCAGCACACTCAGCACACCCTTAATCTCGCCGGTCTTCATCATCTTCATCACGGTGAGTCGACGATGACAATGACATCGGCGACCTCGTTCACGTCCAAGTTTTTTGACGAGCATATGCTCACCTTCGGTTAGTGTTCCCCCGCAAAAATTTCAACAACGAAAGATCGCGCATACCCTACGACGTTTCGATCTTTTCGTTTACTTTTTTTCGTTTGGTTTTCTTCTCTTTTCATCGTTTTTTTATTTTTTATTTTTATTTTTTTTTTCATTGTTGCACTTTTGAGCACCCTTTTGTTTCGTTTTTTTTTTTTTTTTTTTCACGATGTATTCTTGCACAGACATGTAGGGTGATTATGTTTATTCGTTTTTATTACTGGACGCACGTTTGTTTTTTAGGAACTCCAACCTCGATAAGCTGAACAGTGAAACGCATTATTGAGCACTCTTCGAGATCTTGATTTGTTTCTTTTTTTTTCGTATATGCACTCGAGCACCTTTTTGTTTTTACGGTTTAATGACGAATACTTGCACATGAGGGGTGATTTTTTTTTTTTTTATCATTGTTTCTATTTTTTTTTTACTTTTATTTTTTGGTTATTGTTCGATGCACGTTGTGAAGATTGCAGAACAAAACAAAAGATAGGATTCCATGAGAAAAATGTAATCAATTGCTGGTTTAAAGAATTTTTTTTTTTTTTTTTTTGACAACGTAATGGCGGTCGTTTCGTGAAAATTATCGTTCAGGATATTATTATTATTGTGATATTTCAGATACCGTCCAGTTCTTTGCATGACTGAATGTCTCATTTTTCGAATATTGGGTTTCGATGCTCACGAAAATGGCTGTGTATGGGGTTACAGGGCACTGAAAAAAAAACCTTACCTTGCTGATATTAGCTAAAAGATTTGAAAGAAATATTTCATTGTTAAATTGTTTATGATTTTTCGATGAGAACTATGTTGAGTACGAAAAAAAAGCCATGTTCAGAGCATTAGCTCGATCCCTTCGAGTAAAAATATACATTGTTTTCAATTAGGAGGAATGAGAGAAGTCAATTCTCTTAATTACGTAAAAAAAAATCTCTAAAAAAAATGCAATCTCTCGTTTCAAAGCTCCTCTAATTCGCAGTACCACCTTGAACCCGTAGGTCAGTTTTCGATTTTATTTCAGCATGTCATAAACACTTGAGAATTTAAAATGAGCACTTTAGGTACTCCGGAGATGAATCAACTTCCGCACATCCAAGCACATTTTATGAAACATTTGAATCAGTAAAATTTCTCACAGCCTATCTCAGCAACCACGAGGGGGGAATATTTTTTATCATTAAAAGAAAAGCTCCGCATACATTCCCGTGAAAAATCTGGGACATTCGACTTGAAATTAACATTGCAAATGTTGCATTTTTCTCTCGACTCGCACAAATGCATGAACCGCATTATTATTATTATTATTATTATTATTATTATTATTATTATTATTATTATTGTTATTATTATTGTTATTATTTCCGTGCATCGTACAGGAAATTTTATTGGAAACGTTTCAACTCGTTTTCAATTAAAATTTTGTGATTTCTCTTCGACGTAATTTCATCGTTCGATCTTTTTTTTTCTTTTTTTTTTTTTTTTTTTTTTTTCTCTTGAAAAATATGTTACAAAAGGGGGTCTTCATCAAAACGCATTCTCACCGCAATTGTCACTCGTGACGGCGGGTACACCGACGTTAACGATAAACAGCTTCTCGTCGCCGGGCAACGGCCAGCAGGCAAGCGTCGTTCCTACGACCGGTGTACTCCTTCAGCAGGATTATCAGAGTCAGACGCAGGCAATAACGAGCACCGGATGTCCGACGACGGTCAACGTCTCGGCGATACCGAGCGGCTCGACAACGAGCAGCGTTAGCACGATGCTCGTACAGGCCGGTACTCATAATAATGGCAACAATACCGGTGGTTTTCTTCAACAAACGACTAGCTGCAGCAGCAGCAGCAGCAGCAGCAGCAGCAGCAGCAGCATGAAGAAACTCGAGAACTTTGGCACCGTTCAAACAACGACCACCGGACAAATGGTCAAGTTGGAGAACAAAACGAGACAGCCGTGCATATGCAAAAGCGACAACGGTAAGAATTTAGCTCTCGCTTTGTCTTAAAATTATTCTTTTTTTTTTTTCTCTCGACTTTTTTAATCGTAGAAATCATACGAAAATGTATTAATAAGAAAATGAGCGTGAAGTACCTCACGAACGTAACAAACGAGTCGAAAAATTCGTAAATTTTTGAAAACGCGGATTGCCGCAGAGCTTTTACGTTGAAATCGCTCAAGGAGTTTCGCGATAGCCCTATTGAAAATGATGCCATCGACTCAATTTTTTTTTTTTTTTTAATAAGTGACAAATATACAAAACGTGAACTGCTCAAATTTCAAGTCGATCCTCCGTGTCGTTTTTGTAAAAATAATTTTCGAAAATTTGGCTTATACGCGAGAGCAAATGGGAGCAATATTTGTTTGAGCTGTCAATTCCATTAAAATACTACCACCCGCATAAAATTTATGTCAGATCTTTATTAGATCTTTAAGGCGGCCCATCAGTGACAGCACTAGTCAAAAATCGTGACGTGAAAAAAAATCATAAACCTATCATAATATTTTCTAAATACTCTGTCTAAATAAAATTTATGAATTTCGATGACGTTTCCCGTGATATTTTATTCATAATTTATTATAAATAATATAAATAAAGTCTCAACTGACAAAAGTATTTAACGCTGTCAGAGCGATCAAGTAAAAAACGATAGCTGATATTCATATGTTTCCTCGCGTGCAGAATGACAGACATATATATTGTATCCGAGATTTGCACACACGATGACTTTCGCGATTAAATTTCTCGGGAAAATCCCTGGCAAGACATAATTTTTTAAATACCATTGGAAAGTTCACGATTTCATCTTTCAATACTCAAAATTTGAATAAGAACTCTCGTCTTTATCAAAAGATATCATGTCACTTCCGGTGAAAATGGAATCAACTGCCATAAGACCCATGCTAAAATAGGCAATTTTAAATTACTCGTTCGCAATAATTTGCCTGGCAACATACCCTGAAATTTTGAGAGAGCGTTCATTGCATCTTAGATAACACTCTCCCGAAGTTTCATTCGTATCGCCGGTTTTTTAATTCACTGATGAGCCACCTTAATATGACTGTCAACAAATTTGAATAGGTTCGTCCATCTGGTTTATCAGTTACAAGCCAAAACATAAGCTCACTATCCACGGGTATAGCGCATGAACGGTCGGACTCTCTTTTGTTTTGTGCATGCCCCGCTCACCGCGCGCCACCGCACACTGTCATTTCCACTTATTCCCCGTCACCGCGGTCTGTACCGAAATACCTTAATTCATTGAAATTGGCTTGTAGGCGATTTTTTAAAATTATTTCATCCGCAAGATTCTCTATAGTAATTATTATAATATAATTAATAATCACAGACCGTAATTATTTTTATAAATTTTTCGTTCGACTCGCGGATAATAGTAATATTATCGATATAGATTCACATAGATCTCAATTAGATCTACCTGGATCTCCATTAGATCTACTCGGATCTGAATAAATCTACTGAGATTTATTAAGTGGCTTAATGGAGATCCTGATAAGCAAAAATTTTCGAATTTAATATTAGAGGCCGAGTGGAATGTACACGTAAGTGTACCGTCATTTACGAAGATCTTGGTAGATCTACGATTTACCAAAATTCAGATCTACGCAGATCAAATTTGATCCAAAAAATGACTGCGTAGATCTAAATTAGATCTGCCTAGATCTGAACGATTTTTTTTTTTCCCGGGAAGTGCTGAAGCTTTTTTTATGCTTCAAAGAGTCACAATTTTATATACTCGCTTTACGACTCATTTGTCCAGCTCTTTTCGATCAAATTTTATCGTCTATGAAAGAGAATCCGAGGTGATTTTGATGATATTTAGGGAAAGGATTGCAAATGTCCGAATTTGATGAGAGACAGAGAGAGAATGAGAGAGAGAGAAATTGTGAGATAAAAAAAAGTACGAAAACCGGAAGTGAAAATTTGTCACGACCTTGATGCATTTCATTCTCGACATTCAAAATTCCCGTACTACCCATTTTATTTTTCCTCGAGTGTTATACTTGCTGTGTCTTCTTGTGGGTCTCGTCGTTGTCGTCTTCGAATGGGCGCCTCGTGACTCGCCAGCTCGCTTACGCAAGAAGTCCTCATAGCGTTCACTCCCCCGTTCTATATTTAAAGCTCGGATGGTTCGAAGTCTCTCACTCCTTCTCTCTCTCTCTCTCTCTCTCTCTCTCTCTCTCTCTCTCTCTCTCTCTCTCTCTCTCTCTCTCTCTCTGTCTTTCTCTCTTTCTCTCTTGCTTTCCTACCTTCTCTCTCACATTACAAGCTCCGGCACTTTATCGTCGTCGTACACGGTTTTACGTCTGTCGTCTTCCTGGCTCTCGAGCCTACTAACGTCTTCCTCATCTCGAATATATACACGCAGGATTGAACGAAAGTATTAAAGAAAAAAAAAAAAAAAAAAAACGAAATATTCCTACGCCAAGATTTCTCGTGTTTCTCTTTTCCACGTGGCTTTTTTCCTCCCCATTCTCGATTTTTCAACTCGATGACTCTTCAATCGAATCCGTAAAGTGAATGAAACAGGACCGAGGAAAAAAAATTGAGGAAAAAATGTAACGAAAAAAAAAAAAAAAAAAAAACGTATTTTCTAGGCGAAAGTTTGTTTAATCTTCGTAAATCTTTTTATCGACATTTAAATAAATTTCAAGCTATTGTTATGAATTTTTTTATTCACCCAAGAAAGATTTTTTTCATCACCATTGAGTTATTCGATTGGACTTGAAATTTCACACTATACTAACTCGTCGTTAAATAAATCATTGTCGTTAAGTAAACTGTTTTCACAGTTTACAAATCGAGCTTTTTTTTTTTAGATTTTTTAAAAAATCATTCCTTTTTCTGTTCTTCCACTTGTTTCATTTATCCTGTCGGAAAATTATTATAATTTTTACAGAATTACGAACAAATCGCTTCAATTAGAACTCTCGAGACATTTCCATCGACTCCCTATAAATCACTGATCTTTCATTGTTACACCACGTTGCGAGAAGGGGGGTTTGATCGGTTTTTTTTTTTTTCCCTCAATCTTTGAAGGCAAAACGAAATTGGTCCATTCGGATGCCGGATGTAGTCGTACCCTACCGATCGTATCGTCCTGGAACGGTCAAACTGAGGGAATGACGTCGTGCACGAGCAATTCGAATAATATCGTTACGGGTACAACGACGACGGGAGTCGTTAACGCGAGTCTCGTGAAGCGAGAGCCTATGACGACGGTACCGTGCCAAGTAGCCGAAGTCTCGACGTCACTTCATGCAACAACGACCGCCGTCAAGATCGAGCCAATGCCGACAAAGTCCGAGAACGGTAAGTCCCCGAAAAATCATCTTTTTTTTTTTTTTTTCTCTCGCAATTAAAATTATTCTCAGTGTAATTTTCACGTGTGCATCGAGCTGGTTCATCGTTCTTAATTATTCTAATGTACGAATATATCTTGGGAAATGATCGCTCAATAATTTCGCGAGGTTCGAGGATTATGTTCAATTTATGCAATTTTTTACTTATTTTGAAACAAGTGCCGATGCGCCAATTGTCGTTGTTATTATACTTAACGATATGAAAATAGCCAATTTTTGTGATATATACGAGAGAGAATTGGCGTAATTTTAGGATGGAATGCGAATCTAATTTTTATACATTTCTGATAAGAGTTTTTACGAGTTTTTTTTTTTTCTAATTTTGCCATTCCTAGAACGCTCTGAGCCTTTTGAGCATACCATCTCCTTATCCCCTGCAGTTTGCACATTTCATTCCTTAAGCTAGTCCTTGCACTTTGGGGAATCGTAGAATTTTGTGAATTGAAAATATTTAAATCCCGAAACACTTTTTTTTTTAAGACTGCAAAGTTTCAGATCACGTGGCCAACTTTTTTCTCATTGAATTTCAATTTTAAAATCGCAATTTTAGCATAGGATATAAAAAAAAGCTCATCTCACCAAAAGTTCAATTAAAAATGAACCTATTCGAATACTGAGAGAAGTGATTTGTTTGATAATTTTTTCGCGAAATTGTGAGCTTTCGATGGATTAGATAATAATAACAAAAAAGTAGGGTCGCGGGATATTTTGCAAATAAATTCCGAATTGAATGATCAGCACGAATCGATCGGTTTACGATGTAATCGATCAGCTGACAGCCCTCTGCCAACGAGATCTGCGGTAATTCATGCGAATTTCAAGTCATTTCATATTGATTCAGTTGATTTCATATTAATTATCAAAATCAAATTAAGGGTTATGTGTTCGTGCGATATATTCATTACAAAACGTTCAACAGCATTGAGATTAGCTGAGGTGAAATTATTCAATCGATTAGTCAAATAAATTTAAATTCGGACAATTAATTTTACGTGTTATCAGATTTTATACCTTTCTTCAAGAATTTTATTGCTAAAATCATCGATCGTATGACTATATAGTCTGCCACATATATGGACTGCCTTGAGATCACCCCAGCTTGTCGTTCGCAGCCCTAATTTACTGCTCTATCGTATTTATACGAGGGCACAGGGAACGTGCCGAAAACCTCGCCAATACAGTCCACTATTCGCTTAGCAATTTCGTTTTTCTGTTGATTTTTATATATTGTTGCGTTTCTTTCCGACAATCTTTTACGCTTGGTCTTTATGCCTTTTGTTGCATATACTAATCATTGGAATGCAAGGTTAGCACTCCAATACATAATCCATTAATGGGTATAGTGCCGGTCCTTTCAAGTTCTTTCCCGACGTCATATTTTTTTATTGACTAAAGTTCAATTGCATAAAAAAAAAATTTACGCGTGGTGCTTGAAAAGTGAAAAATCGCTGGTGAAAACTGGAGCGACGTCGTATGTTGGAAATATTTTTTTTTTTTGCGTAAATTGGTACGATCCCAATGAGTCTTAACTGGGCTGGCGAGCAGTCTACCGATATGAAAGAGCGATCACCGAAGCTAGTGTTGCAACTGTCCCCAATCTTCTCTCTCTCTCTCTCTCTATATATATATCTTTATGTGGAAGAGTACCACGATAGTTTCTCACATTTACGAGGATACTCGACATTCCGAAATTTGCGATGTGCTATGACTCGAGGGGGCTGAATAAGAACGCACATCCTTGCAGCCATTCGCGGATTCGCTCGCTCGCACTTATATCGACCATCTCTTTCGTACGCACACAGACACACAAACACGCGCACAGACACTCGGAAAAGCTTTACGATCAAAATCGTATAGATCCTTATAAAATTCGTTCACGCGGCTCTATGTGGCTCTCAATGCCAAGAGTTTCATCGTCGTTCTCGTCGTTATTCCAATAGTCGTAGAGGAAATCCTTGCGAATAAACGACAGGATCGTTTCTCGACCCTTCAGCGGGAAAAAAAAAAGTCGATTTTTCATTATGTGCCTTAATATAGATATATATACAAAACTATATCGACGTATCAATAGTATCGGTCGCGACGCTCAAGTAATTAAACGAAACGCAGTTAAACCCGAGGATCGACTGAAAATCTCGACGGTTTACCAGTCACGCTAATCCAACAATAAAACTACGACGATGTGTATAGTTGGTAAAAATTTTCAAAGTATATCGCCCAAATCTGGACTGGCGAAGATATTTAACGATCGACAGTTTGATTTTTATCGCCTGCTCTGCTTGCCTTTTTATTTATTCCCATTTCACGTTACGTGTGTTTCAAGAAACGTTGATTGGCAGTTAATTTGAAAAAAAAAAAAATAAAAAGAAAACGTGAATCGTGAAAATCGTTTAGGGAAAAAATGCCTTGGAAATGTGTTAGCTCTTTCTCTCTTGCGCTCGTGAGTACGCTTTGCCTCAATAAGATCGAACTGGATTATACATGACGCAACTCATTCGAGGCTAAATGTTAGCTCTCGATTACATTCTCGTTATGTTTGTCGAGTTAACATTAATTATTCTTCGTTATAAACAATTCAAAAACAGCCTATTTGCAATTCGTGATAACCTCCAACCGATCTAGATAAGAGTTAGACTGGATGACAATAACTCCGTTGACGGTGATTTCAAGCTCGATATGATAATATGTGGCTGGACTTTTAACTTTCAACTGGAAGTCATGAAAACGAATTTCCACAAGCTAGCTCATCATACTCAATTGTCGGTCTTTAATTTTTCCTACATCATCAGGTAGGAGCATTCGTTACTCCAGGTCTATCGCTATTTATACAAATTTTCGTGCGAAAATTTCGACAAACGATAATGCAATAATTATTAATCCAATCGATCCGACGATACTCCTTGAAGCTTCAAGATTTTACAAAAAAATTCATGATTCCGTGTCGGGCGCATTGATCGATTCATGAGGAAAAATTGAAAAATAAATACGCGGATTATATTTGCGACTGACGGGGACTTCATTCTCTCGTATATATATATCGCACACATCGGAAAAGTGCCACCATGACCGATATCATGATCGTTCTCCGGCTTCCTCCCCTCTACATATATGTGTGTGCATGAGTGTGTGTGTGTGTGTGTATGTCACAAGCATCAAATAAGCAAGGCAGGAAAAAAAAAGGTACGCATCCACGCTCTGGGCGGCGAAATACAACCCGGGCATCGTTGGTTTCGCAATGGTTAGGATATCCCCTGAATTTGCCCCTGGGGTTCACGCGGGGGGAACCAATGGATGCACGAGTGCGAGCTTACGGTCCTCCGGCACCCCTCGTAATAACGAGACACGCACGAGAGTGTATGTATGGAGTGGCGTGAGTGCACACGGAGGGGGGGATTGAGTGAGAACGAATAAGAGAGGTAGACGAGGGTGGGCTGGCGAGGGATGGAAAAAAAAAATGCGAACGAAGAGAGGGGAGAAGGAGGAAAGAAGAAAGAGTACGTGGATAAGGGTCGGGAGGGAGCGGGGGTGAAAAAAAAGATGAAAAAGATCGTGAAAAAGGGGCGCAGAGGGATATATATGGGAAAAAAATGGGGGGAAAAAAATGTGCAACCAAACGAGACAAAAGAGTGCATGATCCTCCCGTTGGCGAATGACTTGCGGGAGTAAAGGAAAAAGGGAATCAAGACAATGATAAAGAAGAAAAAGAAACGCAAAGGAGAGGACACACGTAAGTGGAACAGCTTGACTTTTCCCGTACTTTAAATTGACACCAACGTCTGGAACATTTTATATAATACGAACTTGCAATTCTATGATGTATACACTTTGCGCCGAGAATGAAGATTTTTTTCTCGCGATAAGAGGAAAATCGCGAGACGTTTGTTAATTGCAAGAAAAGAATCCGGAGCAGGATAAAGAATTCAAATGAGTTTTCAGAGAGTGAAAGAGAAAGAGAGAGAGAGAGAGAGAGAGAGAGAGAGAGAGAGAGAGAGAGAGAGAGAGAGAGAGAGAGAGAGAGAGAGGGGGGGGAGAGGAATTGAGAAAAAGTAAGAAATAGAGGGGGGAGGGGGATCTCGTTAAGTAGGAGGTGCGTGACACGCATGGCGACGCAAACACAAGGCGTGGCTCGAAAATTGTGAGTAAAAAGAGACAGGAGATACGAGTACCACGAGCTGGGAATAGAGTCGAGCTCTTCTCTCTCAGCCCTCTGTTTCACATTACGTAGCCTCATGTCCGCGTTCGTATATATCGAGTGCTGACAAGCAGAAGGGCATAATTCGGACGATTTTACAGCTCGAGCCCCCCCCCCCCCCCTATCATTCACAAATTTCCAATACATTTTTCCTGCAAATGATCGGCAATGATCAATACTTGGATGGGTGACCGCTTAGCCACGTGTGCACTGGATTGCATGCTAACTGCTGAGCGACAGGGAGTATTATATGCGTTTCCGCGGAAACTCATTAGTAAAATCATATTGGCCAGGTTTTCGGCACTTGCCCTATGCCCCCGTGCAAATGCGATAATTTTAACGGGTAAATTTTCAAATTGTTACGTTGTAAGATTGGAAAAATTATAAAAAATTTCGAAAAAATATCAATGAATTCATCGTTGAAATGATATCGATATACCCGATGTGCCGAAAGGCAGAAATAGTAAAATAACATCCAGAAAAGTCAAGAACGAAAGTTCGTCGACTCTTTCATTCGCTTGGTAACGTGTGACGCATATTTTTTTCCCTCTCTCGCTCGCTCACTTTCGCAATAACATGTTCAGCGTGAAAAAAAAATGATATGCTCCTGTGGCAATGCACACGTAGATCAGCGAAAAGAGCGTGTTGGTTAAGGTGAGAGAGCAAAAAAAAATGGAGGTAAAATAACATATCTATATACCCGACGATGAGAAAGATGACGACGGTAATGGATTTTGCGAAATTGATGCCTCAAAAGCTCGAATAATGGATAATAAACGTATTGAATGTACACCTTTTTCTTCTACCCCTCTTGCGAAATATCTCATAGAGTATCTCGTTACACTTCATGTATACTCGAGAGTCTATAATCAGCAGGAGGATAATTTTTTACGAACGAATACCGAAATAGCGGTGGAAAAAAAATGTAAGCCATCGTAGAAAAGTCATTGGAGGATTAGAGATTGAAGAATAATCATCGGAGATTAAATATATTCTATGATCCATCATCGGTCATGTTTAGATGGTTGCGAAATTTTGATAAATTGTTTTCGCAAATTTCCATGATTCTCAGTCGGTAGAAAAAGGACAAGGGTATATTGACCCACATCATTACCATTTCAACGATGAAAACCACGAAAAGCGAATTATTGGGATTTATCATCGAGTTATTCCGATTTCCCATACAGATCCGGGGAAACATATAGTTTGGATCTACAAAGATGTAAATTTGATCTACTTAGATCAAAACTTTACAAAATCGTAGATTTTTCAAAACCTAGATCTCAATTAGACCTACCTAGAATTCAATTAGATCTACCGAGATCACCGTTAGATCTACTGAGATTCAAATAGATAAACGGAGATGCGGTAAACAAAAAAAACGTTAGAACATAATATTAAGTCGATTTAAAGGTACGTAAATCTATCGTTGTGTACGGACATATATGTAGATCTACGGGTTTCCAAAATGTAGATCTACGTAAATCAAATTTACATCTTCGTAGATCTAATTTTAGGAAAATCGAAGATTACGTAGATCTCAATTAATACCTGGAGCTCCATTAGATCTACTCTGATCAAAGCAAATCTACTGAATTTTAAGTATAAAAACGAAGATCTATAATGATCAAAAGTGTTTGAAAAACAATGTTAGGTCGACTCGAATAAACGTAAATCTACCGTTACAATTACGGAAATCCTAGGTAGACCGGTGCGATTTTCTAAAATTTAGATCAACGTAAGTAAATTTTGATGCAAAAAATAATTACGTAGATCTGAATTTGAACTACGTTGATGTGAATGATTTTTTCCCGAGGACGCACGTAAAAATTTCATTTTTTCTTAATTCAGCCACGCGAAATTCCAAACTTTCAATAACTATCAACAATAGAAGATAAATTGAAGAAAAAAAAGTGTTTGCTAAAAAAGGTCATCGGAATTTGTAGTAGAAAAACGAATTTTCGGATTTGGTTAACAATTTTTTTCGACAGTTATATCATCGAATTTTTGGAACAATCATTGTTAGACATTGATATCCTTTTGGTATCTTTGACATATGTGATTTTTTCTCACACTTTTGGCTCATCGAAACTCATTGAAGAATTTCCAGAGCTGGGCAGTACTTCAAGTACCCGGTACTTGCGATGTACTGAAACTACAGTACCCGAAGTACAAAGTGCTTTAAAAGTATTTCAAGTATTGTACTTAAATTTCCAAGTACTCGACCTGCACTCTAAGTACTTGTACTTGAATTTTCAAGTACTTTCCTGTACTTCAAGTACTTTTTCAATTACCAATTATAAAGTACTTTTGAATGCGTCTTGCCAATGGTTGCATGTATAGCGCTTTTGAATATATAATTGAGGAACGTTCTGCGCCATATTTGGTTAAGATTGTAAGGAATGATCGTTCAAAGGCTCAAGCTACGGTAGTTAGGGTGTCATTGTCAATGCACGGCTCCATTTTTAACAATCCGTGTATTATATTCTCTATTTTTTCTTCTTTAAACCTGAAGCTAAGTAAAACTTAATTACAATCGTCAATGCAATTTTATTTCAATTATTTATAAATCTTCGTTTAAATACTTCTATCCCAATCTGCCTAGCCTGAGTAAATTGCGCACTGTGAAAATATGTTTTGATACAAAACGTACTCGAATCAAAATCAAATGAGTTTAAAGGGTACGTAAAAAATCAAATATAAGTACTAGAACTTATGAGATGTATACCTGAAAACTTGAAAAGTATTTGATGCTTGATACTTGACGTATATTTCGAGTACTTGATACCCACAGTACTTCAAATATTTAGTACTTTAAGGAGGTATTATCGAAACTTCAAAGTCAAAATAGTGTTTGGATTTTCTGCTAAATTTTTATTTTTAAATAGTGACTAAAAAAATTATTTTAATTTTTTATTACTAATATGCTTGTGTTTTGAACACTTTAATTGTTAGGAAAAAATTTTTTCATAAGAAAAGACTTGCATGATTCTAGCAGTTATATGGCGAAGAAGGTTAGGTGGCAACATCGCTTAGCGGAAGAATGCGTGTGTCGTTTGTCAGAGTTGTATGGGTGCGTGCGTGAAGCATGTGAACCTAACCTCACTTATTTTGTGATCGAACCGCAAATGGTGAAATTATATCACTGCTTATTTTTTGCATTTATTTTTCAAGTTCCGATCTATATATATATATATATATACATATATATAGACACACATATATGCGTGCGATAGTTTGAGTTGGTTATGCGGCGTTGCCAAATTTATTTTCAATCAGCTCGTATAGTCCGTCGCGTTCAGAAACCAGTGCGATTAACTCGATATTTCTCTTTTATTTCATCGGTAATCCTACATTTAAAGTACATCAATTTATTACCTGTAATCCAAAGTTGCATGTGTTCGTTTTTCATCAACGAAAGTTGGAATATCACGCAGAAAAAAATAAAAAACCTAACCTTGGTACCCCTCACGCCATAAGACATGTGTTAAAAGTATACAAAAATTTGATTTTGAAATTAAATATCTCAGTTTCTAAACGGTAAATCGTTGTGAAATTTCACCACAAGTTGGATTTTGTTCTGAATTTCGTGTTCACAAAATTTCACGCAGCTAAGTTGGAAAATAATTTTCACGTGAGAAACGATAATACCTCCTTAAGTACTCAGTACGTCAAATATTTAGTAATTCAAGTACTCAGTACTTCAAGTATTTACGGTGCTTGGTACTTGAAACACACGAGTACTTCAAGTACTTGCAGTACATTGTAATTTGTTACTTGAAGTACTTTCAGATACTTTGCCCTTTGCTCTGAGAATTTCCATTGATTTTTTTGTTTTACCTTTTCCTTGATAAAAACATTACAAATTCGTGGGGGCTTTTTTTTTTTAATGCGCGTTCGATTATTTAATTCACTCGATAGGGATAGTCGTCTCGACAGCGGGGACTGGCGGAATTCCGGTCGGTATTGCCGTGGCACGACAGAGACTGCAGCACCAGGAAACAACATCGTCGTCGATGCGAAACGTATCACTGAGTCATCACACCTCGCATCATGCGAGCTACCATCATTTTCAACCGGAGAGTCTCGGTTAGTACATTTATTGTCTATACATCGATCTCTCTCTCTCTCTCTCTCTCTCTCTCTCTCTCTCTCTCACTCTATACGTATATATATTTATATATATATAGTGCCCCAAGTAATGTATGACATAATCCGGGGATATAGATAGAGAATGTATGAAAAAATATCTTGGCAACTATCGTTCGCGCGGCCTTGACCCGTCCACCGCAAAACTCTTTATCATTTAGCTCGCTCCATATACCGTAACATTTGTTTATCCTCCAATACAACCTATCCACATGTATATGTACGGGCCATTCTAGGCCCAATCGAAAGATCCATGATTTTGGGATTTGGTCCACAATCCTTTGAATTATCGTTGCGACCATACAAAAGTTTTGCTTCGAAGATTTTTTTATATCACAGCTGCTCATTGATGTTGATTTTTTTTTCGGAAAAACAAAAAACAGAAAAATCACGCGTAAGAAAAGATTGAACAAACGTTCCTGCATCGGTTGTAAATATTTTCATAATTTTTCTCAAAATATTTGTACTTTCCCAGACTCTTTGGACTGTGGGACATTTTTCTTTTTTCATTTCTAAAAATGATTTGTACAAGAAGATTTTTGGAGGGCTTTGAGTTCTTAATTCGGGCTGTATAATGTCCCATATATAAATTTTATAAGAGCGCGCAAAAAAAAAAAAAAAAAAAAAAAAAAGGTATCTGCGAATAGAAACGCGTGAACGTGCTGAACGACTCTCGACCATGAGCGTATCTGTAAACCGTGTCTCAACGTTCGGCTACGAGCAGACCTACATAGATATTGCCGTCATCATAAATTCGAGTGCATTTTTTCCCCCTCCTCACTTTTTTTTTTCTCTTTGCGAACGAGGAAACTGCGAGCGAACGAGTGCATTTCAACGATTTCACATTTGCCACTTGAGAGAGAAAGAGAGAGAGAGAGAGAGAAATTTTTATTTTTCATATGTCATAATCTTACATGTGATATTATTGTTTGGGTGTGTATGCGTGTGTGTCATAAGTAATAATGCATAAATGTATCCGTATAGGATAGGCAGGCAACGAGGTGTCAGGTAAACGTCGAACAAGCATCCATTCATTATATATCATTATCATTTATTTATCATTTTGAATATTATATACAGACACATGCATATATATCGTATAAAAATATGTATCATGAATTTGTAATAATGTGTATAGAAAGGTACGATTGTAACGAGCACGAGCATCGATGAAACGTACACAAAGAACCGTACAACGAAAAGATAACGAACGATGAAAAAAAAACTGAATTATCCATAAATGATTGGAATTTACATAGTTTGACGACAGAATTCAAATCAAGAGTCATTTGTCTACTTTTTTTTTTGCTCATAAAAATAATGTATTTTGTCTCCCTTGAATCCGAAAAAAAACAAAGTTTTCCTAACTTTTTTCGTGAAAAAAAAAAAAAAAAACGCAATTGAGAACAATAACGATAATTAATAAGGTCCGAAGATGTGAAAATCTATTTTTTTAACAAATTTTTTTTCAACGAGTACCCGAACTCTGTTCACTTCCCGCTTGTCAATAAGTAGTCAAAGAAATCTCGCTGAGACGATATTTTTCAGCTTTTTCGTTTCGTCGTCTAAAATTCGTGCGGTGGACAATTTTATTGGTAAATTTTTTGTTTTTCCCCCCCATCGTGTTATGATTACTATTCTCAGTTTATTGCGAAATTGCAGAAACGCCGTGGACTTCCGTCACTGTCCAATTAAATTAATCCAGTCAAATATAGATCACGAAGTATCTTTTGATGAAAAAGCTTAACAAATATTTCTGTAATTAAAAAACAAACACGAAGTTCGAAGCAGAATTTCATAAATCCAAATCAACAACGAACGTTTCGTCGAGTAGCCAGAGTGTCAATAATGTACCGTATTATTATCACACGTAAGCGAAAATGGGGGATGAGAAAATTGGGGGGGGGGGGGGGGAAACATTGTTTATCTTATATTTGCCAGAATAATTTTATTCGAGAGGTCTAATCAAAGTATTTTGGGTAATCTAAGGGCAATTAAAATATTTTTCACATTATCGACTTTTTCGTAATATACGACGAGAGTATGGTAGCTTAATTTTTCGAAAAAACGTCGAAAAAAAGACGGAAATTCTAAAAACTCCTGAGAAATTGGAACATAAGTGCTCCGCGAGGTGATCGACATTCGCCTTTTTTTTTTTCATTCGAATTAATACGATTACGAGTTCGACAATTGTATATATAGAGAGGCCAGTCGAAGGCTCGGCTTGAAATATAAATTGCAGCTGGAGAAGTGCAGAGGTGGACGTCCCTGACGGATAAGCGTTATCCGATACGACACTGTTTTCGTTTGACCCATCGGGCACTCGGGGACTGTCGAGTTGTCGTTCTCTCTCTCTCTCTCTCTCTCTCTCTCTTTCCTATACCAATATAGCATATACACGCATTATGTCTACGTATATATGCATATATATCGTGTAGGCGCTATGAATGCCGCGACTCCGCGAGGGGGATGGGTGGACGTGCAATGGGGTGGGGGTTGCAGCCATCGGAATTCCTGGAGCGGCGCCGCGGGCCCGAAACGCGTTCGTAAATGTCGAGGCAGAATATTAACGAGACTGAGGTTTGGTGGGGGGGAGAAAGCTTGCCAGAAGCGACGAGGAGGAAAAGGAGGGGATTATCATGATTCTTTTACGTATTTTTTTTATACGTCAATTTGGTTACTTTTTTTTATTAAGACGCCAGAGAATGACGTATCGTTTCACTCATTCACGCTAAAAACGACGATTTTTCATTTTTTAATATGCTATTTTGATGTTTTTTTTTTTTTTAATTTATCGTGGCACAAATTTTCATAGGAAATTTCAGGGATTTGGATAGTTCGGTTAACTGAGAACACTGTTCGATTTTGTTTTGTTTGTTTTTGGAATGATTGCCACGAAATATGATCGCTGAGTAGCTCTAAATTCTTATCAGCTCCGAAATTTAATCGTCAATTTTGGTCTGAATAGCAAACGAGCAATCGTAATTTTCGTCAATTTTCCAAATCTCTTCGACGCGAACGAAGATTCGTCGGTTTTGTGAGTTTTTGGGAGTAAAATTGTTCTTGAACTACGACGAGTCATTGTTTCATAATTTTCGGAGTAAAATTTAAAAAGAAAACAGCGATGAATCATTGTTCGTATGATTTTCGAAGAAAATGTCATATCCGGAACGACGATCGATTCGCTTTTATTTCCGGAGCAAAATTTTTCTCAAATCTCGATGATGAGTCACACTCGTGATGAATAAACTGCTCCGAAATCATGATCGATCGTTCTTTTCATCATTTTCGGAGTAAAATTGCTTAGTAGTACCTAAATCTTACTTCAATTTTTGGAGTAAGATAGCTCGGCAGTACCGAAATCTTACTCCGATTTTCGGAGTAAGCATTTCGGAGCAGAGCTGCTCCGAAATCACGATCTACAGTCATCTACCGCATTTCCGGAACAAAACTGCACGTAAATAAACACGAATTCGTTACTATCATCGTTTCCGGGAGCAAATCTCCTGAGAAACAATTATCAATCCAAACTTCCATGATTGGCAAAAGTTAAATCTGCAAAGTCATCAGCGATCAATCGTCATATTCATACAATCTCGCAGAGCAAAGCTGCTTGCTCATGTCAACGATCGATCTCTTTCATCATTTTCGTCTCCAAATTTCATGAGAACAAAAATGTCGAGCAAAACAGCCGGTTCGAGCTCTATACGAAACAAAATCTATAAACCATATATCCAACGTTCCGGGGTTCCGAGTCAGGCCCGGCTGTTATCCATCTCAAAAAGAAAAAAAAAAAAAAGAAAAACGATAAATGAGAAACGACTCGTTAACTCGAAGAGGATTGCAGGGATCTCGTTGGTCATTTCTGGGCTGTTGGATCGTAGGAATTTTTAGGGCCTTTTTGTAATGCCGGAAAGAAGGCGCGATAGAGCGTTTTGTTATATAGAGTGAATGATTTCGTTTGAGCCGCTTCGGGCATATATATGGAGTCGCAATTCGCCGACACGGCCATGTTTCGTCGTCGAGGTGAGAATGTAGGTGTGCATACACATATATACACGATTCTCCGGGTGCAAGCTCGGATGGGAGCATCGGTGAGAGTTTACGTATACGTGGGCGTTGGAAAAAAGGTGGAGCATATAGTCAGAAACTGGGCGGATAGATGAAGTTGAGAATTTCAGAAGGAGAAGGGATCACGATGGAAATATGAGACGAAGCTAGAGCTTCGTGTGTATGCGAGTGAGTGACTGAGTGAGTGAGAGTGTGTGTGTGTGTGTGTGTGTGTGTGTGTGTATTGTAATCTCTTCCATGTGATTGAGAATACGAATTTGTGTGGGAGAGCAAATGTATAGACCGTGTGCAATACGCGAAAGAGTGGAACATGTGTAGGGCTTTTGGAAATGTTCGTGATGTTTTGGACTTGTGCGCGTTAGTATGTTTGCCCGTACCAGCAGTGGGCGTTGATTGTACGTTTTACAGGTTTTTTTTTTTTTTAATTTTATCTAAACCTTTCTTCTTTTTCCCGTCGTATATGTCGTTTTATTTTTTTTTTTTTTTTTTGTACACTTCGTGACAGGCTCAGCAACGGCTATGACCATGGGAGGAGCTACACTGGTGCACTGCGGAAACGGTGGGGATGAGCGTCCAGCCCATCTCGCCATTCCCTCGGGTGCTCTCGCACCCTCGTTAAACGGGGCTCTCGGGAATATCGGAGGAGCGGGAAATCCCGGTGCCGCCGGGACAACGGCTGCCTCCTGGCCACCGACGATCTGGCAATATCCGACAGCAGGTAATGATATACGGAACGAAAGAACCCAAGACAGCCTCTTTCATATATTTATATATACCTCTCTCTCTCTCTCTCTCTTTCCCTCCCCCCGTTCTCTCCCTTCCTCCTTCTTTCTCTCTTTCTGTGCGGCATGAACGGCTGTGGGACTTTCAACAGTTTTGGTTTTGGAAATCGATCCAGAAAAGTGACTGATGGGGGGGTGTCTTATTACCCGTTTCGATTAAAGCTTTAGGTCAGGCCAGAGAACTTTTGCTCGATGACCCATCTATACAAAATCAACTTGGCTGATTAGCTATCGTTGATAGAATTTTCAATTCGTTTCTCACGTTTCTTTTTTTTTTTTTGAGCCTAGTTAAGGAGGTACGACTAGTTCTTTGGAGTCAAAAAAAAGTCTAAATTCATTTTACCCACAGCTGTTCTGATTTATGTTTATTTGCATTGATTATTCATATTATCGATTATAATGTGAAAAATTTTGTGGTAAATGATTAATTTATTGCGCATGAACTAATAAAAACTGAAAAATTAGATTGTCAACGACTCGATAGTAGTCTCCATCATAATAATAATGACATGTCTACCACAAAAACGGACTAAAAAACATTTTAAAAAATCAGCCGAAAACCTATTAAAATAGACTTGAATTACCTCAGTGGAATTAATACGATCGGCAGAATGATAATTATACATATAATTGATACGTGATAAATAATAAAACTCCATAAATAACATGATGGAATTTGAAGTAAACACTTGGCAACGTCGCATTGGCGATGCTATAAGTTGGTATACGTGACCAACGAAGATGACTCTATCCTCGTTGCTAACATCAAAACAAAGCTAGGTTATGTTCGCCGAAACCCATCAGCTGTTACTCGCGACGTTGCTAAGTCTGTGGGTGCTATTTGATCGTTCTGACCATTTACAACCGGAAATTGAAACTTTTTTATGATGCAGTGCCAGAACTACACGGTGAAGAGTAATTTTTCAATTTTTTACAATATCTATTATATCTAAACTATCAAGTTTCAGTTTTTCAACGGGTGTAGTTGGATACGCGAGCAGCAAAACCGTGATCACAGCACTTCCGGTTAACCGTCTCCATAAGACGACGTGCTTTAGTAACTCAAACTGCTCGACTTTGCAATTTTATTACGAATAAACTAAACGGTCAATATAGCTCAAATTTTGGCAATAGGCGCATAAAGTATTCGGCAAAAACATATAAAAATTTCAAGTCCGTCAGTTGGATTCTTCATGCTAGTCGTACCTCCTTAAGATTCGAATGGATCAAGGATTGTCTCTCTCTCTCTCTCTCTCTCTCTCTCAAAGATCCAGCTGGAGATCCATAGGTTGAGGGATTCATTTGCAAGCTGTCATCGATAGAATTGTCAATTCATCATCCCCTGGAGATTTGAGCAATTTTTGCTTCGGGGTTCAAGTCAAAAAGCTGAAAAATATCTTTCCATCCATGCCTCATTGATTTTGAATTCTTACTAAGGTAAATCCATTTCTCGCCCAGCGAAGATTCAAGACACTTTTGTATATTGGGATCGATCGAGAAGCCTCCAAAAATAATTTAGGTCACGATTTTTCTAACTAATCGTCAATTTCTCGTGTGGTCGTGATATTATGCTGAAGGGATAATTTTCCGCAACGATCCCCGTTTTGGAGATTATTGAAATAAACTGAAATTCGTACTGACGAAATGTCCTATCGATCGCCAGGATACTTGGCATTTGAGACGATCAATGGTTTTTTTCTTTAGCATTCGCTAAACTGATATATTCAAAATTTTCAGTGACAAAATTATCAATTAATAGCTCGTACATTCGTTCGATTTTTTAAGGATCGATTTATAAATTCGTAGATAACAATCTATGAAATCTCGTTCATCCAATTCACAATAGTTTTCTCGCATACCAGAGATTCCAGTCAATCGATAATTTTTTGTAATGTTCCATTTATAAATCTACAAAAAAAAAAAAAAAAACAGACGCACGCATACACAAAGACTGTAATCTGTGTGTATCCTATCAGAAATTCTCCAAATCGATATCCGGGCTAGTTGGCGAAGCTTCGTGCACGATTTACCATTTATTTTTCATTGAAATGTGAGATTCGAGCTCGTTTAGCACGATTTTCATTGGCATTGAGAGGATCCAGAGAAAATAAGAGAGAGAGAGAGATAAATAGAAAGCACACCGAAAAGCACAAATCATGTTAAATTCATTCGGTCATATATATGGCTATATTCCCTGTTCTCTCTCACTTCACCATTCCCAATATTTCATCCCGGCTCGCCTGGATGACCGACTGACATTTCGATGAAATTGAGCGTGCCTGGATTGCTATTTTCGTTCCCGGCCTCTATTAAATCATTAACCGAAAGAAATTCACGATGACGCATGTATATAACGATTAAGAAGCTTTTTCAAAAGACAACATTCCCGAACGACGAACATTTTAATTTTTTCCATTAAAATGACAAACATTCAGAATTGTCGTTGACAAGCCCGATGTTTATTCTAACAAAAGCATCCTCTGATCCTCGAAAAATTGAGCCTGAAATATTTTATTTATACAATCGATTTTGTTTTCCCGCTTCTCGAACAATTGATCGTATTTATAATGACATTGAACATTCTCGAGTCCCGTTCGAGAGGAGATAATCGTTATTGCTATTTTTGTTCGTGAGCTACAGAGAGCATTATCGTGTATCCCCAAACAGCTATGCCCGCCATGGAGCCCGTGGGTTTTCCGCAGATGGGTGTTGGCCTTCAGAGCGGTCTTCAGGGTGGCTTGCAACTCGTCAGAGATCCGACCACCGGACACTTACTGCTCATACACTCCGCTGGTAAGTGTGATAACAATTAAAAATAATACGAACTCGTCATTTGGCCATTATACACGATCGATTTTACAACCACGTCCGATGATCGGTAAAGCAAAGTAACCAATTTTTTAAACCTTTGAGATGATGAGCTTGGAACAAACTATTGGGTAGCAAACATTATAGCCACCCTTTTGTGCAAAAATCATCGTCAAAGGATCAATGGAAAAATATCAAGCTTTCTTTTTTTCATGATTGATCGCAAATATATTTGCTTTTAACTATTTGCCATTTACCAATGTCCAGCAGCATTTTCCGTTCTCTGATTCGTCAATATTCGCTCAACCACAGCGTACTAGCTTACAAAAAAAAAAAAAAAATATTTTAAAGGTCAGAAGGACAGAATCTGGGTCCTATATCTTACATCGATCGTCTAAAAAAAAATATGTATATGTGTAACGTAAAAATGTGACATTCCAAAAGGATTTCCTGGTTGCCCGTCAGAACTTTGATCAAAAAAGTGCAATGTGGAAATTTTACGATCAAACATTCATCCGGATATAATTATAAAAGTGTCTTCGGATAGGTTCACTACGGATCTCTGGTACAAGCCAACTTTCGTTTTCTCGCGATCTTATCGAAGAGTGACCCCCCCCCCTCCCCCTCTCTCTCTCTCTCTCTCTCTCTGAGTTGGGAGCTCGCAAGAGTCAAAGAACTGTCCGATCATATTCGTGATTTCACATTATCCCCGGCTTTGATCGCGATAACCTGCTCGAGACTCGTTCACCAACGCGAAATCGTCGAAGCGTCACGTGTGTTGTACGCGGATTCGCCATACTCAGCAAAGTCGCCCCGGGAACGCGTTTTTAACGGAACGAGTTATTACATCGCGCTTGGCTTAGAAAGTTCACGCGTTAATTTTCCTCTTCTTTCATTTTCACTCACTCGCGAATGCATCGTCTTAATTCACACGTTTTGAGCATTTTTTTTCTGCAATCGCGTATCATCGATTATACGGAATGAGCGATTACTGATTAACGCGTTTGACATTGGCCATACAGCGTTTTCCCATTCAGCCGAACAGATTCAACAGGCCGTTGTATGGCCAAATTATCCGAGCCACAATGGTCACAGTATCGGGCCACCGCCGTTACTGCTCCCACCGCCACCGTCGCAACCTCCCTCGCTGCAGCTATTGAGCGATATTGGCGGTACTAGGCTCGTACTCACAGAGAACAAGAGAAAACAGCAAAGTACAATGCCGATTGTCAAGATTGAAGCTGATTGTGGCAGTAGTCCGACAACGATACTCGGTAATTAATTGTACTGTTTAATAAATGACGTAAGAGGAGAACCGGTTAGAAAAAAAAATGAACGTTTAGCAATTGAGGTAGCCGAAAGAATGCCTTGCGATGCACCAGAAACAGAATTGAGCTCAAATCTTTTCTGTATTTACTGCAAATAAGAATTTGTTCAATGACACTTTGATATCAATCGTCATCAGCACTTCGGACATGCCAGGCTCGTATGATGCCATGTATTTTCCCAAATTTTGGAAATAGTAGTAATAGAACGACAGAGTCAGACTTTTTTTTGGGAGATAAAGCTCGAAAAGCACATTTTATTCAAATTCGTTGTAGAACCTTTTTCAGGACTAGAGGTTAGTGTAGCCCCTTCATTATTTTTAAACTGCTTGCACAATTATTCCGGTAAATGTGTATTGCGAATTGCCCATCTTTTGTTGTCAGCAAAATCTTAATCTTATTTAATTTCTGGAACACTCGCAACGAGATTGATCCTCGTTGACCGCATTGACCACGATAAACCGGTTCTCCTCTGCGCAATATCGATCGGATCTGACAAGCCAAAAGAGCAGCTTGATCAATTGTGATTTTTGTTGTCCGTTTTCAATGTGCTTAGCATCCGCGGAATCGAGTAAAACCCTTCAGACCGTGACATCGATGGCGAGTGCTCTCATGCCGGACGCCCCTCTTCTAACGACCCTTCATTATTATCCGCATGCACCGGCACTCGTACAAATAAGCCAAGCAGAGCCTACCCACTGCACATCACAGGTTCGTCCCCAATTACAATTACAATTCTCTTTCTCTCTATCTCTATATCGATCTCTTTGTCGCCCAACTCTTGGGTCATTGGACCATTGATATATTACAAAAATTAATTGTCAGACACGCGTTTACGTTGATGCAGAACTTTATGTTTCAGCAACGAAACACATTTTTAACAAAAGCAACATCACCGGTATCGTGTCTTACACCACCGCCCGAGATAAATCAGATTCACGTTATCGAGCCACCCGAAACAACGCCAATTGGCGTTCAGGATGCGTCAAATCAGACGGACGGCATTGAGACCGATGACGAACATTTGCCAAACGAATCTTATGTAAAGCAGGAACAATACCCGAGTCCCTGTCAAGCATCCATGACAAATTCAACGAGCTTCGATCCGGTATCGTCGAGTCACGAACGTCCCAGAGCACCAATTGGAATTATTCCCCTAGCCGGCAAAACACTCCTCGATCAATCGTTGATAGCTCAAACGTCGTGCAATTTGATCGGTAAGTTTGAAAAATCCGAGAATACCGTGATGAACACGGCGGACTGTACGAGATACGCGACAACGACATCCGTCACGACGATAACGCGTTGCAGCAGCGAGATAAATTCGGTCGATCGAACGATCGAGAGTGTCGTGAGTTGTCGTACGAGCAACGACGGGATAAATAATCACGATGACGATGATGAGCTGAACGTCGACGATGAGTCCGGCTGCGAGGATAGAATATCAAGGCTTGGCTCAAGGGTTATCGAGATAACCGAGGAAAATTGTGACAGCTTTCACGAGAATCTGGAATTTTTCGGACGCCGACGAGATCCCGTGGAGCAGATAAGAAAACCATATTATTCCGAGGATTTGTTGAACGAGGAGAGGGCTCTGGAGATACAGAGAAACGAGGAACCGATGAGTTTGCTTGAATCGACGGACGAGACATTGAGCAGGCACGAGGACGAAGAAATCTCGATCGTGAGCCCCGAAGTTACGAACAGCGATGAGATCATTGAGTCAAATGGACGAAGCGAAGTTCCAAGCTCAGCGGAAATTTTCGTTGCTCCTCATGTGATGGAAGAGATCGCTGTGATGCGCACCGGTGTAATGGAGATATCTGCGGAAACGACGAATTCAACGATCGCGGATGAACATTCACAAATAATCGTCAGATCATTCGACATGCCGTCCATCGATTGCGACGAGGACAAAGAAGTTCCGCGAGTCGCTGCGGTCAAGCGGGAGATCAGCTGCGAGACGATCGTTCAAGATTCTCAGGTGGATAGGAACGAGGCAATCGGGCATTATGACAAAACGACGCGTCAGGAGAGAAAACAATCGGTGGAGAGATTTCATCCTGGTATCGAGAACGTTGTCGAGAAATTGAAGAAAAATGCTGCTGCGGCACTTCACGATCATCAGACGATTCAGGGTCTCGATGATACGAAGGAGAAAGAACCGAGAATGGAGGAGAATTGTTCGAGCATCGAGCAACCAACGAGAAAATTGGAAAATGGCCTCAAGAAGTTGATACTGCGTTCCTGCGAGAATTCCATGAAAGTGGAAAATCTTTCGAGCTCGTTGAGTACGGAAGATCGTGTCAGGATTCCGGAAATAGTATTCCCGGTCTCGGCTTTCAAAGAGGTGTGCGGAAAAGCTTGGTCACCGACCGATAACAACAACGACAGCAACAGCAGCAACAATAATTTGAAGATTGCCGAGGAAAGCTTGAACAAACGGGGTCACAAAATGGAAAAGATTTTGGCCGTTTGCGCATCTTCGCTAGTGGCTAATAATGTGAAAGTCAAATCTCACGAATTGCCCGATCGTTGTTCATCGGCCGAGATCGAAGTTGGCCCGACGATCGATGAAAAAGTTGGTCTGCCGAGTGATTCTATCGCTGCGAATCAAGTCAACGCGCCAAGATATTCGGATCAGCGTGCTGAGCCAAAAAATTCGCCGGAAAGTCAAGCTGTAAAGCTACGAGCGAGTGGCAAACCGCGACAAAACGTGGATCTCAGTGGTCTGGAACTTTTGTCCAACAGTATCGTTCAGTACGAGCATCTTATTCCGGGTAGCTCGGAATCCGATGATTCGCCGACGAAAGCAACGTGTCAGCAGTCGCAGCAAGGTGAGAGCAACAACAACGACGTTGAAAGTCCTCTGGGTCTTTTGTGCGCTCTCGCGGAGCAAAGATTCATGGAGGAAGTCGTTGCCAATGTTCCCAAGAGGATCAAGGAGAATCATGAAAGTTCCGAGGAAATTTCTCAAGCGGGAAGGCTCCTGTTGAATCTGGGCAAAGTCACGGAGAACGAGGTCAAGCGCAAGAGAACATTGAGCGACGATGTGAATGATCAGGAGGGCGATCGTAGTTCGAAAAGACTGTGCGAAGATGGCGAAGGAAGGAAAAGTCCGAATGACGAATATGCGCCTGGTTTCATCGATAGAATCGGCAAAGTTCGGAGATTCATCGCTAAATCGAGACAGGACACCCTTTATGCCGACAAGACCCGAAGGAACGACCAAGCACCGGCGAACAATGAAACGAATGGCAATCACGCGGAGAATGAGAATGATTTTACGGATTCCGAAGCCGAGAATACGGAAACGCGTGTTTGTCCTCTGAGATTGTCGATTTCGCGCGATGAGCCGGGCGAACTCGATCACGGAACGATCGAGAATCATAATGGAAGCGAGCAGGATTGGCCGAACATGGATGCGATGGAGCTTGACATGAGAGTCAGAATGGCTGACATACAGAAGCAGTACAGGGAGAAGCAGAAGGAACTGTCGAAATTGCCACCGAAGAAGGATGATAAAAGGAGTCCAGGAAGACCGAGAAAGAAGAGCCATTCGAGTTCTGACTACGGAAGCTTGGATCTCAATGCTTCACCGCCGAAATCGCCCATCGACGAGGCTGCCGATAGCGGCAATCAACAGTCTCTGGCGTCAATGACAAATCTCGCGATTCCACGATGCAACGTTAATCTCGTTAAGCTCGGCGAGCCCAGAAGCCATATAAAATTGTTGGACAATATACCGAGCATTCCGATAACGGTTCCTACCGTAGCTTCGCCGATAACTGTTTTGCCGGCGAGCAAATTGATAACCGACGACGAGGACAAAAACGTAACAACGGTAAGTCACTGAATTTTAATGAGTGCATGGCAATCGTACCGGACAATGATTCTGGACAAAAAAAAAACGGGTAGGACTTTGCGGTGATCGAGAATCAATGATTCCAGAAAAAAGATGATAGCCCCCCCATAGATTTTCAAAAAATCCACAGATATTCATTCATATAATTACGAGTTTTGCATTATTTTAATTAAATTCGCATCAGGAATTGTTGGGGAACTGCTAGCATTTCTCTTCCAAAGCTACTAATTTTGCAGAGACGTATCGTTGATCATCGTAACATTCGTAAACATTAATGGGACATTTCGATAGTGGAACTAATTCTCATTGACTCAATTTCAATCAAGATCACTCATCATTCCTCGACATCACTCACAACTCACTCGTTACAGTTGGGCTACGAGACGTCCTCGTCGCCAGCTCCAACGATGGGAAGCTCGAGTTCCGCATCGAAAAAGCGTAAAGTTGGAAGACCGAGGAAGCTAATGTGCAGTTCGGGAAGTGCGAGACATCTGACGGAAACGATAGTCGCGAAAAAACCGAAGAGCAAGAGTTCACTCGTTGGATATCTCATGACATCGAAGACGCGACATCTTCAGAACAAAGTGAGTCAAGGAAATTCATCAAAGAAATACGATTTTTCTGTATCTTTGTACTTTTTTTTTTTTCTTTTTCTTTTTCATTCATTAATTTTTCTCGTTCCGAGGAAAATCCAAAATTGCCATCATCGCTCTCGCTCTCATCGTGATCCTTATACGACTATGAGAATTTCTTCAGGTCACGTTGCATATTGTCAATTTTTTTATCACAGTTCGTTGGTAAATCCGGCTATACGCCACTTCCATTCAAGTCCGGTATGGCGTGTGCCAAGACCGCGAAATCCCACAAACACGCGAAAACAAAGATCAAGCCGGTCAAGCAAACGCCTCTGCACAGCAAGAACGTGATAAGCTCGATAATAGCTGAGAAAGCCAAGCTGAGCCAGGAGGCAAGATTGGAGAAACAGGTGACGAAGGTCAAGCCGAAATTGAAGGCCGAAGCTAAGGTCAAAGTGTGGGAGGACGAGGAGAGCGGAGAGCGGAATTATACGGTCGAAAATATTTCGCCCGAAGTACCGTGCGTTGAGAAAGAATCCATTTGGGTAAGGAGAAAGATCCATGTGGAAAGCTTCGTAGATGGAAAAATTTATTCATTAGATTTTGTGTCATTCGATTCACGTGAGATTGATTGTGAAATGGACTTTTGAAAGGAAAAAACAAAAAAAAAACAACCAAAAAAAACCCAACTTGTAGACGATAAATTCCGAAAAACGATCTATTGCTGAACCAAAAATTTCGTTTTTTTGTTTTTGTTTTTTTAGGAAATCTTGCCGGAGCCGGCAAAGCTCGTGACGGAGGAAGAAACGAACGAGCTTGAGCGCGATAGGCACGACAAGTCGAAGAAGAAAAAACGCAAGTCAGCGTCCGCTTCACCGACCAGACGCAAGTCCAGCGATTACGAGAGAAAAGAATCGAAGAAACGAAAGTCATCGTCGGATTGCAAAGAGTGCAAGGAGTGCGCTAAAGCTGGGAAAGTTGATAAAACGGACAATATACTGTCAAAGTGCAAACTTACAGCGGCACATCTGGAGATCGATCAGTTGAGGGTACTCACGGCAATGGGAGGCTTGTTTTACGCTGGAAGATTGAGCGCGGTCCAGGCACCCGATGTTTACGCTATCACGCTGGATGGCGAACGCGGCAACAGGCCGCACATACATTCGCGAGAAGAAATCCTGCGAGATGCGGTGAGTTCAAAAAATTTAATAAATTCCATCGTCCTTTGTGTTCAGCGCTCTAATGAAAAGTAATTATGAAGACTATTGAAGGTAAAAATTTGTCAAGGTCCGTTCGTGGGAATACGATGGTTGACTTACAATTATGAGAACTTTTTAATGATGGTAACATTGAAGTTTGACAAATCAAAACTGATGGCACTGATGCTGCCACGTTGTTAGTATGCTATTCATGTTTAATGATCGCTGTTCAGGATAATGACTATTCCAACAATAACTGTTGCTCACAGAAAGTCAGTAGTATTAGTAGTAGTAGTAATGGCAACCATAAGGAATAAAGACTTCCAAGAGTCACCATTGCTCGCAACAATTTACTGCCATTGGCGTTCAATAATGACTGTTGGGAAATAAAAATTGTACCGAGAGTTGCACTGAGAAAGTTGACAATGATTTTTAACGCAGATATTCCGAATAAAGACAGCCAATAATTGCTGTTGTTTCCAAAAATTTAGTGCTACGGATGGTCCATAATGATTATACGAAATCAAAACTATTCCAACAGTTACAGCTTCTCTCCTAAAGTTAACGCCATTGATGTTCGGTACATCGGAATCGAAACAATATCAATATTCCCTATTATTCTCTAATGCTGATAGCTATGCCAACAGTGACTGATCAGTTCGGTAATCAATATTGGTCCACGGGATATTTTTTACAACTCGCGCAAGGGTAAATATCATCGTTGGCTAAATGATAAACGTTATTGTCAGATCGTTGAGGTTTGTCCCTCCTCGACGAAGGAATTGCCACCCGGCACCAGACTCTGCGCATACTGGAGTCAACAATATCGTTGCTTGTATCCCGGCACATCCGTCGAACCATCCGAGGCCGATCCGGAGCACGATGAAAAATTCGTCAGTGTTGAATTTGACGATGGTGACAGCGGTAGAATCGCCCTGGACGACATTAGATTGCTCCAACCTGATTATCCCGTTGTTGGTAAGAATCTCATGGAATGTTCCCCCAATATCGGACTAATAACGATGAATCTTGTCGACTCATGAAGGATTAACTTTATTTCAAAACGGTGCTTTTGCTGCACGTAATGACGATTTTGTATCCCGTTGCAGAGTACGATCCAAATCCTTTGCTGACACTGGGAAAACGACGCAGACAGACATCGACGTCGATGGACGAGAAGCAGCGCTCATCGTCGGCCGGTAATTCTCGGGATATTCAAGTCACCGTGACAGCTGGCAATTGCCAAAGTCCTGGTACAGCATTGAACAATCGGAAAATCCTTGGTGACTCGATTGAGCTTCGAAAGGCCGAGGAGGCGGATGCTAACGCATTGGGAGAGCATCGGGAACGCAAGAGACTGAAGAAGAGACGACGTGACAAGCTGAAGAGACTCAATGACGCGCAGGAGGGAAAGAAGAAACATCGTAAGCACAAGTGTTGCGAGGAGCATCGAAAGCACAAGCACAGAAAACATCGTAAGCACAGGCACAAGCACAGTCATCATGGTAGCTACAGCGATGGAAGTCATGTCAGGTGAGACATCTATTGTTAATGAATGATAATTTTGAAGGTGGATTAAAATGGTAATGTTGGATTTTTGAGAACTATTGAGGAAAAAAAAAAAACTTATTGGGCAAACTATATGGAAATGATTGAATCCGTCGAATGTCTTTCGAAGATTGTTGACAAGAACTTTTCGTTGAGGACCTTTGATGAGATTTCAATAGTTCCGAAAGAAATGATTCGACAGGAACTATTGAATTTTCGACAGATCTGGAGCAAACTTTTGGTTCAGGACTATGAAATCTTTAGTAGTTTCTTTCGGAACTATTGTAGATTCAATCAAGTGAAAAAAAAGATACACTCTGATCGCACCTACTCATCATCATTTTTCCATTGAAATTTTCCATTCATCATCATGTATCCTATTGTTACATTGTATACGAACTATCCCTATAATAATTGTGGTCACTCTCTAATAATCGTTCGCACCAATAGTTGCTTTAGCTCTCCGGTAGTGCCACTAAAGTTTAACGGTAACTATGACCACTGCAGATATATAAGGTATTGTTGTTCTCAGAAAATAAGGACTGTTTGAACAATGCCAATCTGAAATAATAGTAGTTTAAACAGTTCCCATTGATCTCAAGTTGATACCATCGCCCTTCAATATAATTACTCGAAATGGAAAATATCAGTGATAGCCATTCCACCCTGATGCTAATAACCATTCAAATTTAATTAGAACCCAACAAGTTCAACAGCAAAAATTTTTAAATCCGTTTCTAAAACGAATGAGACTTTCGTGAATTATAAAGGTCGTCCATTTACAAGCTTTATTTTTTTTTAGCGGGGGTGAGAGTTGTAGTGGTAACAAGAGCGACGAGGAAACCTCACCGTCCAACGATAATTCCCAGAAGATAAATGATATCCTGGAAAAACAAGGAAACGACGAATCATCGGATCCTCAGGAGGAGCAAGAGGAGGAAGAGGAGGAAGAGCGTCTGGACGAGCCGGTCGTTGATCCGATATTGCCAGACGAGAAGATCGAAAAACCCAAGAAAACGGAGAAGAAAGCAAAGGCCAGAGAACGCCAAGAATCGGTGGAGAGTCGTAGCAAAATGGCGGCATTTTTGCCAGCCAGACAGCTGTGGGGCTGGGCAGGAAAGGGTTACAGAAGGCCAGGAGCAAAAGGCAGAGCGAAGAAACAATTTTTCCGCGCTATCAAGAGAGGCAACGAGACAATACAGATCGGTGACAGCGCGGTATTCCTCTCGACCGGTAGACCCGACAGACCTTACATCGGTAGAATCGAATCGATGTGGGAAACAACGAGCTCCAATATGATCGTCAAAGTCAAATGGTTCTATCATCCCGAGGAGACTGTTGGATGTCCCGCGAATCTCAAGTATCCGGTAAGAAATTTTTTTTTCCCCTCTGTGCCCATTTCTGGTAACGAAGCATTCTTTCAACATTCCTTTTACTTTCCTCCTTTTCTTTTCATCAAATAAACCTATACATATAGAACAATATCAGTCATTTTTTTCTTTGATCCTTTGGATTTGAAGATTCGATCATTCTCTTGTTGCGTTTAATACAAAACAATAAAACGAGTAAAGAAAATGCTTATCATGATCCATTGAGTCGGGAGTTTTCAAGAGATTGGTTGAAAGTGTGCAAAGATACACCTGATTTTTATTGGGTTTTTATTGGGTGAAAAATCATTTTCAACGTGACAGAGGAAAGTTATCGATGGATTCATATTGTTCATTTTATTCGAAAATTACCCACTGCCCATTTTACTATGAAGCCTGATGCCTGCTACACAACTGGAATTGTCCATCAAGCTCATAGACAGGGTTTCCTGATGCCACTCGTCACTAGCTAACGTTGGCCCCTGGATAAGTTTTTCCTGCCCCTGGCAGACCGTTGCAATTTCTCTCTCCAATAAACCATGTGGGCAGTGTGCTAAAAAAGAAAAAAACCTAATCATATCTTCGTTCCCTTTTTTCCTCCGATTTACATTCAATTAATTTACCAGAAGATTTACACCTTTACCGGAAACTTCACTACCCAATAACGAGTACAGCAGAATTTATAACTCTCGAATGAACCTACCAAAAGTTACCTCTCTACCACGAGACACCTCTAGCACACATGATAACCAAAGTCCCTGCCAGAATAGGACTTTGAAATCTCTACAACATCTCTATCCAATTACAACTCTACCTGATGACAACTCTCTTGTGTACTTCACGATAAGTAGGCCACGCAATAGAATTGTCGTCTCCTTGAGTTGCAATTGGGTAGAATCTTACCGTGGTAAACTTTTTTGGAATGAACCTACCAAATTACCTCTCTACCATAGGGCATCTCTATCACACATGATAACCAACGTCCCTACTCCCTACCAGAATAAGGCTTTAAAATCTCTACAACATCTCTAGCCAATTATAAATCTACCGGATGACAACGCTCTTGTGTAGCTCACGATAAGTAGGCCATATAGTAAAATTGTCGTCTCCTAGAGTTGCAATTGGCTAGAGTCTTACCGTGGTAAACTTTTTTGGAATGAACCTACCAAATTACCTCTCTACCATAGGGCATCTCTATCACACATGATAACCAAACATCCCTACGCCATACCAGAATAAGGCTTTAAAATCTCTGTAACATCTCTAGCCAATTATAAATCTACCGGATGACAACGCTCTTGTGTAGCTCACGATAAGTAGGCCATATGGTAGAATTGTCTCTTAGAGTTGCAATTGAGTAGAGTCTTACCGAGGTAAACTTTTTTGGAATAAACCTACCAAATTACCTCTCTACCATGGGGCATCTCTATCACACATGATAACCAACGTCCCTACTCCCTACCAGTATAAGGCTTTAAAATCTCTATAACATCTCTATCCAATTACAATTCTACCGGATGACAACGCTCTTGTGTAGCTCACGATAAGTAGGCCATATGGTAGAATTGTCTCTTAGAGTTGCAATTGGGTAGAGTCTTACCGAGGTAAACTTTTTTGGAATAAACCTACCAAATTACCTCTCTACCATAGGGCATCTCTATCACACATGATAACCAAACATCCCTACTCCATACCAGAATAAGGCTTTAAAATCTCTGTAACATCTCTAGCCAATTATAAATCTACCGGATGACAACGCTCTTGTGTAGCTCACGATAGGTAGGCCATATGGTAGAATTGTCTCCTAGAGTTGCAATTGGGTAGAGTCTTACCGAGGTAAACTTTTTTGGAATAAACCTACCAAATTACCTCTCTACCATAGGGCATCTCTATCACACATGATAACCAAACATCCCTACTCCATACCAGAATAAGGCTTTAAAATCTCTGTAACATCTCTAGCCAATTATAAATCTACCGGATGACAACGCTCTTGTGTAGCTCACGATAGGTAGGCCATATGGTAGAATTGTCTCCTAGAGTTGCAATTGGGTAGAGTCTTACCGAGGTAAACTTTTTTGGAATAAACCTACCAAATTACCTCTCTACCATAGGGCATCTCTATCACACATGATAACCAAACATCCATACTCCATACCAGAATAAGGCTTTAAAATCTCTGTAACATCTCTAGCCAATTATAAATCTACCGGATGACAACGCTCTTGTGTAGCTCACGATAAGTAAGCCATATGGTAGAATTGTCGTCTCCTAGAGTTGCGATTGGCTAGAGTCATATCGTGGTAAACTTTTTTGGAATGAACCTGCCAAATTCCCTCTATACCACGAGACACCTCTGTCACACTTGATAACTAACGTCCCTACCAGTATAAGGCTTCAAAATCTCCATGACATCTCTATCCAATTACAACTCTACCGGATGACAACTCTCTTGTGTACCTCACGATAATTAGGCCACACCGTAGAATTGTCGTCACTTAGAATTGCAATTGGGTAGAGTTTCATAGTGGTAAACTTTTGATTCGTCGGAGGCATTCAATTCCCGTTTTAGCGAGACTAAATTCCTTTAGAGATGTTAGTATCATGATTTTCCTGCCAAGTTGCAAATGTATGTCATTTTTTTGTTTGTTTGTTGGCTCAATAACGTATATCATCATTTCTTTTCAGGGTGCCCTCTTCGAGTCGCCGCACATGGACGAGAACGACGTGCAGACGATATCGCACAAGTGCGAGGTGCTAAAATTAGCCGATTATACGAAAAAATTGGGCAAAGAGCCACACAGATACTTAACGATCTACGACAACAACGACATTTATTATCTCGCTGGTTATTACGATCCAACGACTTATCTGCTTAACATGCAGCCCGATGTTGTTTGAGAAAAGCTCAAGCTGACGATCAAATTAACCGGTGTTAATTGATCCTCAGCGAAGGGACCTAATTTTTAACGCAAACAAAAAAAAAAACAAACAAACAAACATACACAAAAATATATAATAGAGGTGAAGAACAAAAAAAATATCTCGTGATGGAGGAAAGTTGAAGCGAACGAAAAAAAAAAAAATGGACAAAGATGCAATAATCGTGGAATCGAGTGGCATTTGATTGTTGAGCGTGGGGAATTATACAATACTTCGAGACGGTCGTTGACCAGATTGATTTTTGGCAAAAAAAAAAGAGATATTCATGTAAATAGTGTAAATATCATGAAACGAAATTTCGATGAAAAATTTCACGATAATCGCTCTATGTTTCGTGCGTCGAATAATTTTATTTATTTTTTTTTTTCATTTTTTTTGGACGAAAGTCTGAAAACTCATTATTTTTTTTTTTTTTTTTTGGAATGATAAGAGTGCATGACACGCACTGTTTAGTGATTTTAAAAAAAAGCAAAAGAGAGTGATACGGTGCTACGTAACCGTAAGCGTTACTGATTTTTTTTTTTTTTTTTTTTTTTTTTTAATAATCGACGCTTGTTGGAGAGTTTCAAAAGCTCTTTGCTCTATATTTACCAGTAAAAACCGGAGCACTTGGAAATGCAAAGAAAAAAAAGTGCGTTGGTTCTGTCTAGACTTTTAGAGAGAGAGAGAGAGAGAGAGAGAGAGAGAAATAAAAATTTAGTCGTCTTCTCGCGAAAAAAATTGCAAGCAATCTGTGCAAGATACTAGAAGTAAGGAAATTTTTTTACATCGTAATTTTTTTTATATCGAAAGGAAAGAAAGAAAGAAAGCAAAAAAAACGATAATTGACGATCCCAGAAGCAAAATTCACCATAAAACGTTGTTGGCACGATATTTTTTTTTTTTTTTTATACGTCAAAAATACGAATACTTTGATTATCACGTGAGTATATATAAATTTGTAAATACATATACATATATATCTCAAAAGTATGATTTTTTTTTTTTCTGAACTTTTAACGGCAATATTTTCGTCTCGCTTCGATCTTCGCTGTAGGAAAGTGCTTTTTTTTTTTTCATCCGCGATTTTATAAAAGCAAATGTTTGTCTCTCGGACTTACGATAAGTTCGTTCGTTGTTGATACATACGTTTTTTTTTTTTTTTTCTTTTTTTATGCTTGTCAAAATTTACCGTATACGCGAATACATGTGTATTAATAAATACGATAAGTAGACGTGAAACTTCGGGGTGGTCAAGTACGAATTAGTACAAACTGATAAAAACAATAATATTGTCGTCGCACTGGCGTGTTTTGGGGTTACGATCGATTTTTCACAGAGTGAGGCGCTGACGATGAGTGAGCGCGAGAAAATTATGGGAAAAAAAAAAAAACAAAAACAAAAACGAAAACAGAAAAATGTGAGAGAACGGGTAAATGGCGAACGAGTTGGGGGGACAGAGGGAATTTTCTTTCGTAAACTTTTCAACGTTCTCGAGCGAAAAAAGCAAAAAATTTCATAAATTTCCTGATTTTCAATTTTATTCGAAGAGCAAAAGTACTCACAAGTACTCGAGGAACTTTAAGTGCAAACTCTACAGGTGAAATGTGTTTCAAGAACTTTCGGGGCAATTAAATTGAAATTCATTGTACTTCGAGGAACGAGAACTTTGATTAAAATATACTAAGAAGAAAAATTTACGTGAAGTGCAAATGTATTTCAAGCTCGAGGCATCTTCAAAGTAAAATTACATGAATCGGAAGTACTCGAATTACAATTTATTTCTTGATGAATGCATTTAAAATTACTTCTGATCCGATTTAAATGCACTTTTAGTACTTGTACTTCAATAAAATGCACTTTCAGTACTTGTACTTCAATAAAATTCACTTGAAGTACTTGTACTTCAATAAAATTCACTTGAAGTACTTGTACTTCAATCAAATGCACTTGAAGAACTTGTACTTCAATAAAATGCACTTTAGTACTTGTACTTCAATAAAATGCACTTGAAGTACTTGAAGTTTCGGTTCAGCTCGTTTCATGAACGGCCAATTCGTATACACGTACTTCAAGTACTTGAACTTTAAGTGCAGCGCACTTAAAGTACTTGTACTGCGAGTAATTGTAATTTAAGCTAATTGCAATTTGAAATACAAAATGCACTTAGAATACTTGTATTTAATGTACAATACACTAGAGGTACTTATACTTTGAGTGCGATGAATTTAAAATTCTTGTAATTCAGGTACAATGCAGCGCACTTTGAAGCACTTTGAAGCACTTCCAGTACAGCTTACTTGAAAAACCAATGTACTCAACGTACGAGGACTTTGATTAAAATATACTTCCGAGAACAATTTACGTAAAGTGCAATGTATTTGGAAGGCAAGTATCTTCAAAATAAAATTACATCAATTGCAAGTACTTGAATTAAATCTTATTTCAATCTATATGATTTACAAGTTACTTCTAATTCAATTCAAATGCTCTTTTACTGCTCGCACTTCAATAAAATGCACTTTTAGCACTTGTGCTTCAATAAAATGCACATTTAGTACTTGTACTTCAATAAAAATATACTTGAAGTACTTGAACTTTCGGTGCAGCCCGCTTCAAGAACGGTCAATTCACATACACGCACTTCAAGTACTTGAACTTCCAGTGCAGCGCATTTCAAGTACTTGCACTACAAGTAATTCAAGAGAATTGCATTTTCAAGTACAATGCACTTGGAGAATTTGCATTCAAAGTACAAGGGACTTGGAGTACTTTTATTTAAAGTGCAATGCACTTAGAATACTTCTATTCAATGCACAATGCTCTTGAGATACTTATACTTTGAGTAAGATAAATTTCAAGTGATTGTAACTCAAGGACAATGAACTCAAAGTACTTGGTGCGTTGTAACTAATGTACAACGAAGATAAGATGGTAAAATTCGTAAGACTTGAGCATGACGAAAAATTATAAATCCGAAACATTAATTAAAAAGCAACGATTATTCGAGTAAAATATATTATCGGATAATTTTTAACAAAAATATTTTTAAAAAATTTGACAACTAATTTGGCAGAAACGTCTTTACAAAAAAAAACCAAAAAAAAAACGAAAGTCGAAAACCACAGTCCCGAAACTTCACTGCTCAAATTAGTACTCTACCGAGAAGCAACTCTAACCGATATTTAAAAAAAAAAAAACAAACTTTTTCAACTTTACATATTCGGCTCTCGGGCGTGAAGTAAATTACACACTGAAAAAATCTATAAAATTAATTTTCGAATGCTGGAAAGTCTTTTGGTTTATTTAAAGTAAATTTGGAATTTCTTCTTACAAACGTGAGGGAAAATTTAAAAAAAAATTTCAGCTTCGAGAATGATTAGACCTCGAAGTCATCAGTTCTTTTTGGCAATTTTTTTTTTTTTAATAAATTTCAGCGCTCGATTTTTCAGGGAGATATGTAACTCGATACACGTAAACTCTTAACTTTTCGTAAATATTGAGCTCGATAAAACTCATTAATTGGCTTATCGAAAAACGAGATTGGAGAAGAAAAAAAAAAAATTTTATACATGTTTTTTTTTTTGGAGTAGATTTTCAAAATTTTACTGGCTCCCTCTCTTCGCCATTGCCCGGTACTCTCTCCTATCGACGAGATGTTTACTTAGGTGACAGAGGCATCTTTGCAATCGGGACAACCTGATTTCTTTGTTTCTCAATTAAAAAAATTTTTTTTTTGTAATTCGTGTAAATAAGAAATTTTTTTTTCATAGCTGAACAAACAGCAAGACTCGATGGATATTGGTACGATTTTTTTGCTCCAAAAAAAAAAACATCGATTGTCACGTGAGGCTTTGGAGAATTAACTCAAAAGAATCGAGACTCACATTTTTTTTTCATTTCTAAATCCCTCTTAATTGCTCGAACTGCTATGGACAAAATAATGAGAAACATTGAAGCAATCTTTACTGAAGAAAAAGAGAAGTGAAAAAAATATATATGTATAGAAACAACGTGAAGAAAAAATATGGAATCCATTCAATCACTAAGATATATATATGTGTATATATATATATATATATATACATGTAGTTAATTAGTAAAGTTAGGCATATATAGTATTTTTCCATAAAGGTGCACTAAGGTGAAGTCAGTTGTAGGCTTTTTGTAGGACGAGTGAATTTGAAAAAAAATATATATCTATACATATATATATGCATATATATAAACAAATGAAAATGCGTCGAGTATGAAAAAAAAAAAAATTAAAAGTCGATCAGTCGCTCGCTCTGTTGAAACGTCGTGCAAGAATTTTGCAAACTCGATAAACCATAATCGCTTGTAGATTTTTGTATATACATAAATTTAAGGGTACGCAGAAGGCGAAAGTCTTGGTTGATTTGATCGATCGAAAAAGAGGAAAAAAAAAAAAAATTACAATAATTCGTTATCGTCAGATAATTCTCAGTTTCGTAATTGTTGATTCGTGTCTCTGTTTTTGTTCTTGTTTTTTTTTTTTTTTTAATTGAGATTCCAGAAGCGGTAAGAGGATAATTTTTATAAAAAATCTTGTTTACTTTCCTTGTTGTGAATGAATACGAGAAAAATACGTCCCTCTTTTAAATCATTATATTGTCATTATTATTATTATTATCATCATCGTCATTAAAAGTTATCGAAGAGATGAGAAATTGTAAATAGCAAAAACGAGCTCGACAAAATTTTCCAGCAAGACACGAATCCTCGAGCCAAAATTCGTGCTCCGTTCTCTGTTTCAATCGAAATTTACATTGAACATGAAGAACGAGTTCGCGTCGATAATTTTCATCGATGATCCCGAGAGATTGCGAATTGACGAATTGAAATGGAAAAATGCAGGGAGATCTTTCTTTCGTATATTGAAGAATAAAAATTGCACAGATTCAACGAGATTTTTTTAAAAATTGACAAAAAAATAAACAAAAAAAATAAATAAAACACGTATTAACAATTAGAATTTGTACTAGTCCAGATCCGGGTACAAAGTCAACGGGAGAGAAAAATTAAAAATGAAAAAAAAATTCGAAAGACATCGCAGATTTGAATTAAAATATTTCGAAATTTGTCATCGTTCGAGCAACGAGTGACGTTTCAATTGTAATTTAGGATTAAAACGGGATTTCGAGCCGCTATATTATTCGACGCTTGGCGCTGTAAATTCAAGTTCAGCGAGAGAGAAAAAAAAATACAAAAAAAAAAACAAAATTGACGCAAAGGGCAATATTACGAGAACGAAGTGAAAAAACATATTTTATTCTAAAAAAAAAAAAGTAAAATTAAAAAAAAAACAAAAATCGAATTATTATATTTTAATAAAAGTGCACGGGTCGTTGTGAGACGAGGTGAAAATTTCGGGTACGTAGTTTTAGGAAAGAATATACAGCGGTTTCGATTATAAAAAAAACAAAAAATACCAATAAAACGAAAAACAAATCTACGCTGGTCTTTCGTGTGAGCGAGAAAAAAAAATTATCACAATCGGCAAAAAAAGGAACTAAGAGCGTGTGACGGTAAATTTAAAAAGAAGGAAGAATGTGAGAATAATGGTCGATAGAACGAATATCTTCCATTTGTATTTATGCCATTTCTTTTTTTCGACTAACTCGACCGATGCATCGCAATTCCGTGTTACTTAGCTCGAAGAAAAAAAAAAGTAAAAGAGTGGCAAGGAGCGATTTTCTCGATTGTTCGTTAAAGATTAAACTGCGAAAGGGTAACAACATTGACCGAATGAGATATATAAATATAAATATATATATATATATATATAAATGTAACGATTGAGAGAACATACGAGTGTGTATGTGTGTGCCAATTAGCAGTTGGATATGTGAACGAACGAGGGAGAAAGAGAGAAAGAGAGAGAGAAAGGAATAAAAGTAAAAAGTTAGACGAGATCGAACTCAAAAACGTGTTTCATATTATGCTTCTAGATGAGTCAGTTAGCATAAATAAACTAAAAATAATAAATAAAAAAAAAAATTATATGAAAAAAATAGCGTTACTATTGCGTATATATCCAGTGTCTTAATGTCATAACGATTAATGACTGATGAGTCCAACGAAAGACGAAAAAAAAAAAAAAATGAAAAAACCTGATTCGAGTCGCAAGAACAACTTGAAGATAAAGATATTGTCTTGACGCCCAGGCACATTTATAACTCTCTCGGAAAATTCACTACCCAATATCAACTCTACCAGACTTTGGGCTTATCGAGCGAGCCTAACAGATCTCACAACTCTAACGTGAAACAAATCCATATCAGACACGAGCAGCGGTCGACATCTCTGCCCAATAAAATCTCTGAACCAAAATGAAGCTTTCGCGAGCATCTCTCTACCCAATTGAAACTTTATCGAACGACAACTTACCGGCTTGACTGATGGTAAGGATGCTTTTGGATAAGACAGTGGAGCAGTCGATAACTTACCATATTCCGGTAGTGATCTCATTGGATTAGAGATCTTAAGCGCTGCTCGTGTCTGGTAGAGTTATTTCGTGGAAGAGTTTCAATTTGGTAGAGTTTCTCGAGAAGCCCTACGGTCTGATAGAGTTGTTATCCAGGTAGTCGAGTGTCCGGTAGAGTTGTAAATGAACCGACGAATACCCAAACCCATAAATAAAAAAAAAAAACAATACACATACACTCGGAATGCTACAATTATGTACATCGCCAATTACCCAAACGCAAATGAAATATAGAACGAATGAAATAAAGTGTAATGGGAGTATGGAAAATCGTTCTGAACTCCTTCTCTGAATGGAAAACGTACTGTTGATCAGTTGAGTTAAAAAAAATAAATGAATAAACCCGAAGATTTTGGTAATGAAAAGAAAAGAAGAAGGTGTCAAGCGATTTATTCATTTCCGTGGGAGAAGACCAGGAGAGTCTTGAGCTACTTGCAGTGTCGATATCTTCATTGTTTCGCTGGATAAAGTATACCCTAAGCGTGTCGGAAGTTTCAAGTAAATTGATTCAAAATTTTTGAAGGTACGCTATATCTTATCTAATATTTGGCAAGCAACTTTTGATACTTCAACTTTTGAGTCATATGAAGCTATCGACGATGTAACAAAACAAAAATATCATACATTGATTTGTAATTCACATTTTTTTCACTTTAAGCCTATTGTATCTTGAAGCCTGCGGTGTCTGATACGCAACTGGAGTTGTCAATTGAATTGAAACTTGACGCAACTCGTACGGGACATCTCTCGGTAAGTTATTCTGCTTCCCGTTGACAGGCCGATGTAGCTTTTGTTTAAATTTTCCGATAAGTTTTTCCCTCGCAGAACATTTCAGGTCTTTACATTCATTCCACTTTGTTTTCTCTTTCATTGCATTTCTTGAGCTGCCCCCCAGAATTTTGTCCACAGCCACTGTCTCCTAGTGCATTAGCTGCATCGCATTTGCACGAGGATACAGGGAAACTGGGGGAAACCTGACTGATTCAGGGGGCTGAATTTTACTATGAGTTTCAGTTGTATTGTCATCGGAAAAACAAAAAAAAAATCGTCTTACTCGGTAATCGATGTGCAAGCCGGTGCACAGTTAAACGGTTACCCATCCCAGTACTGTCCGAGGCCAATACTGCTCATAACATTGCCGCGGGCTACGAGCTCAATGCTACTGGCCCAGTCTTCAAAACAATTTTTTATTCAACCATATCCTGTTAGTATCCTGATGGTCCTTTAAGTGGATATGCTTCAAGTACGGCCCAAACAATTGAATGTTTCGTAAAAATAATTTTTCAAAAATTTGCAAAGTACCTCAAGCAGCCCAGCCTTGCTTGCCTGCATGCCTTTTAAGGCAGCAATAAAAATATATATCTCGAGCATCGATGAGGGACCCAGAGTCTCGTGTTCATTATCGTTTCCATAGACGAAGAGAAAGGTGCGCCAGTGTCACGAACGTAAATTACCCAAATTAGATGAGAAGTAGTGAGACCTTGGCGCTCCCATACAGTCACACCCTTTCTTCGTTCGCTGATTCGTTTAATGAATTTACACGGGTCAAGGTTATCGAACAGATTACAAAATTAATTAGCTCGAATGTCCAAGTACAAGGGAATGAAGACAAAAGATAATGAAATTTTGGAGAAAAGTGTTGGAACGAGTTGAATCTGTGGCCGACTGAATTTTTTTTTTTTTTTTTTAACGATCAGATTATTGATGTACGGCCCTAATGGAAGAAATAACTGTCATATTTGAGTTTTTTGTATATGCACCAATCCAAGTGCTTGTCTATTTTCATGTTTCTGTTTCTTCTATTTCAATTCGGCTAGGGTAGACGTACCGGTTGTGGCCACTTGAAGCATTGTCGAACATTCATTTACGAACAGTGTTCACATTATTGCGAATTCAGAACTGAAAAAGTGATCGATACAACCTAAAAGGTACACAGAATCGAATTGTCATAATTTAAAACCTTATCCGATCATGATAAATAAGAATATAGAAAATTATCTTGTAGCTGTCATTTTCACCATTTTTGGTCATATTTGTACTACTTTTGGTCATCTGAAGTACCAGTTGTGGCCACCAAGCTTTGAATTGGGATACAGATGCGCTACAAACGAAGGGTGGAGTTTTGGACAATCAGTGACGGCAGATTCGAGTTGAAAATAGTTATTTATTTGCGTCATGAACATATTACTGAAGTGGTATAAGTGTGCTCTATTTGTAACCATAATCTGACCATAAATAGAATGATCGCATTTTGAATGTACCGCGTATTTTTCAGGTATTTATGCTCATATATGTCAGTTTTTTGAGATCCTAACCCGAAAAATGAGCTTTAACTGTTAAAATATAAATTTTTGATGGGGCTAAACCGTAGTCTTCTTACCTCGGGATCCCTTAACACTTCTGACAAGAAGACTACACAAGCCGCTCAGCGTTGACACATTTCGTCATATCTCATTGAAAATTAGCAGATATTTAATAAAGCAATCGATAGCGGTGCGGAAACATCGCGAATATCGAAATATTACGCTCGATGAAGTGAACGCAGCTATGAAACTTTGTAAAAATCAAGGGAAATGCGGAATGGCCACAAACGGTACAGTGGCCACAACTGAAACATATGTCTACCCTATATCGATCTGAATATTTATTTTATCTGATCGAAAGAACACTTCGAACAATCGGTCGTTTGGTATTTTTTTGAGAATGCCTTTTTTGAGAAATTAAAAAAAAAAATTCTCTTTTCCCAACGATTGTAATTGCTTGCATCCCATTCTCCGAAAAACGACGAATTTATCTTCCACTAGAACTCAATTTCGAGGCACGGAAACACTCGATTGGACCTAGGCTTCAACACTTCCGGTTACCTGTCGTTGATCGTTTACTCTCATTTCCATTTTTGTTTTCTATCTTTTTTTTTTTTTTGCTGTTCGTTCTACACAGCACTGTAAATTCCCTCGTATGTTTTCTTTTTCACGAATCTCGCGTAGCCGGAGATTCTATTATATACGTGCAGCGGTGCAACGAATGGCATCAGAGCTCCGGAGCAAAGAGGATTGGGTCTGCATGAGGGAGGAATGAGTCGGGAGCAGTGTCGAAGGATCGTAACTGAGTTAAATTAAAATTCAATTCGAAGCGATAGCTCACTGAAATCGGGATCCATTTTGCGATTTCGTTGGGCTTCAAGCGGGAATGGAAAAGGTGGAGGATTGTGTGTATGGAGAGTTAAAGAATAGAAGAGGGAGGAGAGATTGATTTCACATATTTGCCATCGGTTCCCATTAGCCAAATCTCGTTTGGTGAATGATGCATCGGTCGATGGATTCGGGGAGGAAAATGAAACATACGATGAATCGATTGGCCAGTCCCGAGATGTGAAAAGGAACAATTTGTTTTTTCGTCATAAGCATACTCGATGAATTTCGATGTCGAATCTCGATGTTATTGTGAATTACCATTATTTTTGCTGTTTAATCTTAAATATAGAAAATTATGCAGTTTCGTTTGTTTTCAAGATCACAAAATTAGCTAGAAAGCAACGAAAATTTTCGGTAGAGTTTTCGTCATGAATGAAGGACTCGGGTATTATACAATAACCTCGCTATCTCTTTTGTGACTGATATTCAGGAGAAACGAGAGGGTGGGCACGAGTATAATTTATCCGACCTATCCTTGCTTCGACAAACTCGATCTACATCGTCAGAAGGACCGGAGAAAGAGAGAGAAAGAGAGAGAATGCTATCCAGTTGAGCGCTTCACTCGGCTTTCCATGATAGTTGCGCCTGGCTATACTTATGCGGAAATGAAGTAAAGGATGAGCCGCTCACCGGAGCTATATATAAGATATAACTGGGCTATCAGAACGAAGCTCTGAGATTCAAGATAAAAAAAATAAATCCTACGATCACAAGATGGTATAAACGCATGTTATCCGATGCTTACCCAATTATTTCCAGTCAGGTCTCTAAAGGAATATAGTCATAGGAGTAGAACGAACTTTTCGTGTCACTTTGAATTTGAAAAAAAAACTGCATGATTTGTCTGTCCATTTTCCAGTGAACTATTTGTCAAAAAAAAAAAATGCTCCAGACCGGAGAAGATGGCTACTCAGTTGAAATGAACTTGACTAGATTTTTTTTGGAGATTCTTCGAATTGTCTAGGACTACTTTCTTCTGAATTCTTTTCATCGCTCTCACATTTTTTTTCTTTAATATACCTTTATCAACTAAAAATAATTGCATTAATTTACAAAATGTCCTATTGTAAAATGCATGTCGTGCACACTGGTAGTCATATTGGCATATAAATATTGCTGTTATGTTCACGCATAGATAGGAAAATTTGGGACTTATTATTCTATGACTGTTGTAGGAGACCCCGAAGAAGAAAATATATTTGGTAAACAATCGCTAGAAAGTCAAAAGTTTGAAGCTAGCCTTGGTCAAAATCCTTCGATACCATCGACAACTGTTTTCCACGCCCAGTGATAACCATGCTTCTTCAAGCGTAACGTTATCGCACGAGCGTGCATTTAAATAAATTACCCCTAATAAATGGATCCTCGATTGTAGAACAAAAGTTTTCGTATTCCCGCGATTACTGGTAGCAAAGTTTTCTGACAATTGCGAAAACCACCTCTGTCTCCCTCTCTTTCCTTCAACAACGGGTCAACGAACGTTATATATCCGATCCTTCAACCCTCCTTTGTCCCCTCAAAAGCGTACAAGTATAGCATCATTTAAATACGCTCAACTCGGAATAGATACGCTTTATAATGTGTAGAAATTTCTGCAAGAGTCCGTCAATATTTAATAAGGATTCATATGAATCTTGGTGACCTGAGGATCTGGGGCGTTCGTACATTAAATTATCGTGAATATATACGTTGCTGCAAGGATATGTTATGAAAATTGAGAATTCTCCGTATGGCTAATCGTCCTCGACGGACGAGGATAAAAGATGGAGGACGATCGATACAAATTGGCACGAGTTTTGCCGTACTCGTTATCCACCCTTATACGCTATATTCACGATTTTGTCGCTTATATATATAGCCGCGTCGCCAGGATACGAGTCGAATAGCGAAGGAAAGGGTTCTGAATTCGAAAATCTCTATAATCTGCTCTTTAGCCCAGTGAAAAAAAAAAAAAAAACGTCGAAAGATATCGAGCCATATCGAGCTCAATGTATCAATGTCTAATGTACTCAGAAAAATGAACATTTGACATGAGATTTGCTAGATTCGCTGATTTGCTCGCTCGCTGGAAAGCCCCGCGTAACAATCCTCAAGGGATTTATTTACGAGCGTTACTATATTCACCGAAAAAATCCGAGCTACTCTCGTCTCTATATTTCCATTTAGCTCTCATTCGACGATCGCCCGAAAGCTCGTCAGTTTTTAATTGCACAAATCCTCCTGGGATTCGTACCAACAGAAATAAATGTCCCGAGATACACCCTCGAGTACGCGTGGATGTGACCATTATTTATATGCAGGAAAATTACCAGCTCGAAAAATAATATGATTATTTAATTAAATAACTTAGTTAGCCGTATCGACCATCGAGTTCCATTAACCTCGGCTCACTCCAACAATTATTTCTCTATCGTTTACCAAAATAAATTTTCCTTCTCTAATTTTGAAACGAATGAAACGAAATTCATGCACAGGAAGAGTATAGTTAATTATTGAGGATATTCATTTCTTTTTTAATCTCCTTGCATTTCGTTGATGAAAATTAGTAGACCGAAATTCGTACTATGCTATTCCCGGCAGAGGCTTGAAATTCGACTGGAAATTGTGTTAATGTAATTGAAAAAACTCTCCTTGTATAATTAATGTGGAATGGATGATGAACAAGAACATTGAGAAAATAAATGCTATAATAATTACGAAAAATTACGTAGTGATCGAATTGAGTCATTGGCCATTATAGGAAAATTTCGGGAGCTGTGAGAATTTGGCATTATGGACCATGAACGGTGAAAGACAGTAACTTGACTCTCTTATTTCGATGAGCAGTATTTTCGTTGGAACAACAATACATCTCGAGAACACACGTCAGTCCAGACGATATGGAAAATGGACTGTATAGAAATCTTCTGGGGGGGGGGGGGGGGGGGGGGGACGACGCCAGCAGCCACGCGTCAGTCGATCATGTGACGTGTGGACAAAAGTTTTTGGCGCCAACAAATGCATCTCCCTATATAGGTACCAGCTAAACTTTGCAGCTTATGGCTTCCGTATTATGTTGCAACTTTGTATTATACAATACATTTTAGTTCGAAAATGAGACGCAGTTCATAACCCTGTACACGGATATCGCGAATAATATTCATTGCATAATATGACGTTATGCATACAGGAGACTGGAGTTACGCAACGCGGTGAACCCGTTGTTCCGCTGAATAAATGTTTAACAAAGAAATGTAAACGAGCCTGACATCGACAATTCCCCTTTAAATGGCAGAAGTTTCGAAGAAAGTTGCGTCATAATATTTTCACCAATTTTTTTTTATTGTATACGTAAATATGCGGTTACGTAACGGATTCGTAATTTTTTTGCAAAACAATTGATTATTCCATGAAAAAAAAAAACAAATGCAAATTAGGAGCTGAACTTTGCATCAAGCAGCCCTAATCTTCCCTAAGGGCCGATTTCTTCACCTCTGGATATGTTCCGGCTAGAGTTATCCACCAGATAACCCATGCTAAAAGCATAGGATATCTGGTGGATAACTCTAACTGGAACATAACCAGAGGTGAAGAAACCGGCCATAAATGTGCTATATATGCAGGATGCGGAAACCACTAGACTGTAATTAGAGTCATTAGGCAGAGAGGCTTCTCGAGAGTTTGGTGATTATTCTTCGATGTTGAAACACAATTACCGTCACTGCTAATGATGTAAACATGCCTCAATCGTGCTCGATCGATGAAAACATTTGTATACGCGCAACGGGCCTGTAGAAATTTATTTTGATGCGTTGCTGCATATAATTGTTTGGATTTTAGCGACGTTTGCATTGTTTTTTTTTTCCGAAAATATTACCCCAACATTGCCCGAATCCAATTATAAAGTTATTAAACTGAGTGACAGTAATTGATCAAGTGATTGACACTGAGTGACAATTATGGTAAGGATCCATATAACATGGAACAAAAATAGAGAACATATTGGCCGAATTTTCCTCTCTTAATTCGATTATCCTTCGACTTCCGCGTTCTCCACTCGAATTAAGCAAACGCATTATATCATTGTTGCTATTTTTCTTTCTATCGATGAAAAATTTACGCTGAAATTAAAAATTGAAAAGAGAGCGGGCCACTTTGGAGAGATTAAAAAAAAAAGCAAAGAATTAATTAAGGCGTGTCGAGAACGGGGATGAAAACTAAATTTTGCGTCAAAATCATGGCAATTTCGGAAGGACTTGTCGAGAATGTTACGCATCGTGAATGTAGGAAGTTGGTTTTTAACGAGGGTCTATTCATGAACGGATGGAGAAAGGAGAATGAGAGAGAGAAAAATCGAGAATGCGCTCTTGCGGAAGATGATTCAGTGATGCACGAGGCTGGACAGAGAGTTGCATCAGCCATACACAGCATCTTTGACATTTAAATCCATGCAAATGCGCGGTGGATGTACGTGCGGCTCATGGCAGTCGGGTATCAAGAAAGGCACCGCAAGTATACGAGGAAAAAGGGGTTTATTTCTCCGGGCAGCAATACGGGGCGATGAAGTCCGGGGGGGTCGGGCGTTGAGGATAAAGAAAGTGGAAGAGCGAAAACGTAGGTTGGGAGAAAAAAAAATACAGAATCGGGACGACCGACAGGCGCCGGGACGTCCGACGTCGAGACGCCTGCGATGACGCACGTACGGGCGAGAGAACACGAGGAGCATATCCCGAAGCCTTTCGAGAAGAAGACGGTACAGGGGAGTCAGAGGGGTTGGTTGTATTCACGTGACAGAATAGCTGAGGATCTCAGTTATATGCCGGGGAGAAATCGTGAACGGATGGAAAGAGAGAAAGAGCGAGGGTGAAAAGTAGGTCGAGGAGAATTGGCCAATTTCTTCTATCAATTTATTTTCCATATAACAGTACAAAAATCGTATGTATTATATGAAAAAAGTGTGAGGGAGATTTTCTCTCGTTAAATATACGATAAAACTTTCTCCGTCATGCGAATTGTCGTGCCTTTACAGACTCGAGGATTTCCTGAATTTTTATCGCTCAATAAACGAAGCTCTCTGTGATGCCGAAATTTTTGTTTTCGAGCCTTCAATACCAATGCCTTAAAAATGTGCCGAAACGTCGGAAAATCATAGTAAAATTTAAAAAATTAATCATAAAAGCTCTTAATAATAATTGAAAATGCATTTTATTAATTAATGGGCTGTAAACTCACCCTCCTCGATCATCAATGTAAAAAAAAAAACTCTGCATTTCGTAATTTATTCGCTTTTTTAAAGATGTACAATCATAAAAAGACGGAAATAAGATCGACCGAAGAAAGCGAGACATGCCGTCTGATTGTGGAAAGAAGAAAAAGTGTACAGCAGATGAAAAAAAAAAGGAAAATATTTCCTCCCACGAGGCACATCTCCGAACTAGAGGGATGAAAGAGTAAATCAATTGCCCCGTACAAATGTTTACATATAAATGTATATATACATCCCCTCGGCCCTAATTGGTTTATATCGTATATTTCTGCACGAGTTCAAGGTTGCTCGACAGTCGATTCGCGTATGTCGCCGAGTTTCCCGTGTATCTTTGGTTGTGTTTGCTATCGCGATAGACCAATTATATTCACTTTCCGGCTCGGGCGCCTTGGCAATTAGGATCGCGTCAATAAATTAGAGCCGACGCTCTCTTGGCGCGTACCTCGTTCCCAATTCTCCCTTACTATACGCCCTCATCGCGTCAACCCCCGCGTATGCTACACAGCAGCGCAGAACGAAGATACGTGAGAAAATGAGAGAATGCGAGAGAGAGAGAGAAAGTTGTCTCGTTTTGTCGAGCGTGTAAAGGGTCTCGTTTGTCGGTCCAGAATTTGTGGAAACCTGTGGGTATGCCCGTTCTCGTATATCTTATCAACACATATACCAATCCAGTACATTGAACAATCAACAAAGAGAAATCCTTCGAATTGTAATTTGAACGCTGCTCCATGTGTACCAGTGGACAATGAGTCGATTAAATCTTTGGGTTGCAATAAGTAATTATTAGATATATATACCAATAATAATGTTGACAAAATAAAAGATGCAACTGCAGCGACAAAGCATATTCGAGAGTATATTCAATTAACGAAAAGGCTAGTTTTGTAGACAAAAAGTTTGATTTCAACATATTTTTTTTTTTCAATAAGCAGTAAAGAAAAAAATTGTGAGATAGGCTCACAGTCTTGTCCATGCGCAAGTTCATAATTTTCATGCTCATTTTTCCATGGAAATTTATGCGTCTATTTTCCATCTATAAAGGCGAACATCGAGTCATGAATTTAGTCTTCATGTCGATGGTATCTACAACGCACTACGATATTTATACGGGGCGAAAATATAGGGAGTATGGCAGGGAATGAGTGGCTTGAAATAAATGATTGATTGATCGATCGATCGATACGTATGCCCTATAGTTCGATAATGGGTCAACAAAGGGTCCATGACAATCCAAACATCATTTCGCGTATAGAATGAGCGTGAAAAAATTATTATCAGTAGGTAATCGATGTGGCGTAAGTGCGTCATGAGATCAGCACATCTATCAAGAACATAAATATAATCATTAAACTCCCTGACATATATACGTTGAATCGAAAAATTTTCATTCTTAAAATTACTTCAAAGAAAAAAGTAATGTCAACATTAACTTTTGTTTTTTCAATCAACTGCGCCAAGTAGAAATAGCTAGAATGCAATATGTCAACGTGATCCGTTGTCAGAGAAAGAGAGAGATTGATTGATTGATTGATTGATATTTATTTTATGCCCTAGTTTAACTATGGGGCAAACTAATTACAAGGTTAGACAAAGCAATACACTGAGAACAATCGTGAATAAGCACATGAAAAAGATTACAAGTGAATGTCATAGAATTAAGCAAATAGTACACAAGAATAGCGTTGATGAAAGTAAGTTTGAAGATTACAAGCAAGGACTTAAGACCACGAGACTTAAGAGAGAGAGAGAGAGAGAGAGAGAGAGAGACTCGACGTAAAAAGATTTTGTGACTCAAAGAACGATGTGGCCACGTCATGTTTCACGGAGAATCGGGTGCGGTAGAGGATCATATGATGTCGGGCCACATGACGCAAACCAGCGACTCGCGTGTGTGTTGTAGGTTGGGATGGCGTGTTGTCGAGATTACGTGGTTGAGAAAAGCGCTCTGGCGTGTTAAACCAACGTGGTTGACCACGTCACCTCGGGGATAGAGTGATATCTGCGCGAGGAAACTATACGCTGGAATTTAACTCTATACGGAAGGAGGAAACTTCTGCATATGCTATATATACGGTGTATATATACATAAAACGTGTAAACAAGCATTCTGAGTGGATTCTTGCGAGCTGACGAGAGATACTATCAATCAGAGGATATAACAAGAGGGAATTAATTATGGAGATCATTGGAAAGGTGTAGGATATATTGTCGAAATGTAATGCGCATGACAAACACTTTGTGCTAAAACACTTTGAAGTGTTTCAACACAAATGCTTAGTGCAAATACAGACTCCTTAACATCGCTCAGCTAGAAAATATTTAAAACGATAACTTTGCCTCGCATGGCCACATTATCCTATACTCTCCCCTTTTGTATGTCTGTACTAGAAATAACTTTTTTTAAACAGTAAAATAATAAAATATAACCTTATTACTATTTTAATGAAATTTCAAAATTATATTATCATTTTGTAACCATATACGTTGCATAATACGGGTAGCGTATTTTTGGCTTTTTTTTTTACTTTGCGTTTATACTAGCGATCGCTAGAAGAACCTTCTTGAGGGAGGATGTGCAAACATGTTGTTCTATTTTCCACTATAAATCAAGTGCTGTCATCATCCAGATGGAGATTGGAAAGACTTTAGCCCGTTTCGAGCTTTTTCGGTGAAAAAGGATTGGAAGAGGTTCTATAGAGGCTATAGCGCTTATACGTTGATCGGAAAAAGGGATGAAGGGAAAAACCAATCAAGGGATACGAGTTACAAAGATTCAGGTGGGAAAACGCTAGGATAGTCTCGACGTTATAACGTGACGAGAAGCTGTAAACTTGGGAGGAGGTGTAAACACACGTTTTGATTTTTCATTATCCCTCAAAAAAGTCCTCGTCTTATCTTCTTCAGCGAGGACTGAAAATATTTTAGCACAGGATGGATCTATATTTCTTCCGGTAAATAGTAAGAGAGCACGAGACGTAGAGTCTGAATGATGAAAATATACTTCGGAGGGTTGGAAAAAGTGGATGGATACAAAAAACGAATTGAAGGATTCAGAGAATTGTAATATCCTTTAACTCGTATAGTCCGCTAATATTTCGATGGGTTAAGGGCACGTGAGGTACTCTCATCGAAAATGGAGCAGTAATGTCCTGCCATACTCTATGGCCAGAGAGAAAATTCTCTCTCTCTCTCTCTCTCTCGCTCTCTCTCTCTCTCTCTCTCTCTCTCTCTCTCTCTCTCTCTCTCTCTCTCTCTCTCTCTCTCTCTCGATTTCTCTTTCTACCTTCGTCGATTTTGCGCCAACGTAGCAGGAACTCGCTCGTCCCAGCTCGATCCAACGCTCCTGCAAGACCGTAAAACTTTACGTGTTTCGTTTTCCCGGATCTGGCTTGGTGAAATGGCCTTAGTATAAATATGGGGCATTCCACGCCAACTCGACCAGTGTTAAACCCCGACCATCTCAAAATAATTTCATGTTTTTTTCTAATATTCTACTCGTTAAAAAATGCGACCGGAATTTTTTTCAAATTTGTTTTATTAAACCGTTCATTTTTTATAAATTTTTAAAGTCGATTGCGATTGCCCATTTTTTTAAATCTGAAAAAATTCTCAAAAATCCAGTGAATGACACAAAACATCCCCCGTCAAGGAAAACGTGGGCCGAATTTTTTTTTTTCTATTTTTTTATCACTTAATTCGGAATTTTGAAATTTTTAAACCCAAAATTAACACAGGATCAAATCGTAAGCGTCAATTTACTTGTAAATGTTTGGTTTCACTAATTCGATGATGCGCCACTCTAGTTAGTAAAAGATATACGAGTAGTAAATTGACCCTTATTTGACTCTTACGATTTGATCCTGTGTTAATAATTTTGGGTTTAAACATTTCAAAATTCCGAATTAGGTGATAAAAAAATAGAAAAAAAAATTCGGCCCACGTTTTCATTGACGTTTTGTGTCATTCACTGGATTTTTGAGAATTTTTTCAGATTTTTAAAAATGGGCATTCGCAATCGACTTCAAAAATTTATAAAAAATGAACGGTTCAATAGAAAAAATTTGAAAAAAATTCAGGTCACGTTTTTTACCGAGCAGAATGTTAGAAAAAAACATGAAATGATTTTGAGATGGTCGGGGCTCAACACTGGCCGAGTTGGCGTGGAATGTCCCATATGTATATGCCTGTGTGGCTTCATGCCCCACAAACATCAGTGGACGTAGAATGTGAAGGTGAGCAGGGTAGTGGGTACGAAATGAACGCGGATAAGCTCGTGGGAGGAGAAAAAAAGACAGGGGTGTATGAGAGTGAAGGGCTTATTTGGACCAGCGCATCAACCTGTAAAAGCTCCCATTCGAGCGTCTACCATGGAGCACGTTCATGGTTATTTGTTTCATTTAATTCTTTATTACTTTCGATACGCGTCGATAAGTCCATGTCCCTTGTTCATCACGTCTTGACTTTACTACGAAATTTTTCTTTTCTCAACTCTCGATGAATGTGCCATGGAAAAATAAAACTTGTCGAAAAGTATTTGGTTAAAAATAATGGAAACTTTTTCACGCACGACTCTTCTTTTGGGAGAAAACAAAATATGACCCCGCAATGGGAAAAATATTTTGAAAACCCTCATGAAGAGAAGAGGGAAGTACATATCTTTAAACGAATCTGGTAATTCAAAGGCTGAATGCATGTTACGTATGCACATGCATTCTCGTCTGTGGGATGAATTGTTATAGTTGCACATTCCGTGTTTGACCGTATCAGGGATATCGTGCTATTTCGATAGTCGTAATGCTTATGCGTACGCGCGAGCACTTTGGCTGCTCTAACTTATATAGAATCACCGAGAAGCCATTTTTAAGAATTATATAACACGACGTAATTCTGAAAATAAATGATAAATCGCGATGAAAATTATTGTCAGTCGGGACTTTTCGAGCTCTGCTATATCGTCGAAGTATAATCGACAACCGAGATGCGCTTTCGGTAAAATAGAATAAAGTGGAAAAATGGTATTTCGATTTCCATACACGTATGTTAGGAAAACGTGGTTACAAGTATATAAACTTGGTTAAGGGAAACGAGCTTAGCGACAATCCGACGGTATGCGACAGACATCGCGATGTCGCGGACTCATAACGCATACACCTACACACACACACACACACACACACACACACACACACACACACACACACACACACACACACACACACATGTCTGGTAAAAGAATTTCTCTCGTAGAGCTTTCCTCTCGATTTTTCACGTCTCCGCAAGTGCGAGGGATGGAAAAGCAAATGGGGGAGAATAAGGCAACTCTCTCATCCCCCAAAATATCGATTGTCGTTTTTAGAAGTGCTCTGTCAGTCGCCGATCGAGCTCTGGAGTGAGGAAAAGAACGTTAAAGATGAAAGTAATGTATAGGTAGAGAATGGAGAGGAGGGGGGACGTAGAATTTTATCTGGAAAAAAATGATATTCAATGATGTTATAAAAACTTTGATAATTTTTCGTTTTTATCGTTTGACTCGAAGGATCTTTTACATTTGAGAATCGAGGTTATCAAGTTTTACTGAAAAGAATGCGCGAACACAAAACGAAAAAAGGATCAAACAAAATGATGAAAGAATTTCCGATAAACTGTCAAAACTCGGGCCATAAAATCGCTATTTCGTTCTTTCTTTCATGATATATATGTCGTCTCGTCAGGCTCCCGACATTTTTCTTTCGTCAAAGATCGAGTCTTTATACTACAAAAGTCTTGATCCGGCACGTATATACAGGAAACAGACATACCACTTTCATTGTACATATATATAAAGGGATGGACTTTGTGTCTAAACATGGAAAAACAAACTCTTCGATTCGCTTTCACATTTTTCTCGACAAGCGTAATCTGCTTACGTGTCTGCAACGAGAATCCTCTTACTCCACCCTCTTCACGTATCTCCTATCGAATCTAGCAATGCTTCTTTTGTATGCTATACAACTTTATAGTTTCGCGCATATATACTTATACTTTGCGTACACCGTATAACGTTCTTATTAGTGCGTAAGCAAAATAACGTGATATACGTAGCGAGAGAGTGCATTCGTATTGATAATATATATGCTCGGATGGTCGGGCAATGTATGATATTTCGCATGCACCTCAAACGAGGTGGATTATTGGGTGGGCGTGAAAAAAAAAAGCTGGAAATACTGCAATATTTATCTATATCACTCCGTAGAAATTGATAAAGCTGTTGATAAATTGAATCGCTAATCGTACTGAGAGAAGATTTTCGTGATTTTTGCTTCGATATTGTAAATTGCGAGAGTGGCTTTTCTTCATTCACAATGAACGGTGCATTTGGATATTCCGTCAGTGCACGGTATTTCGCGAGCATATACAAAATGGGAAAAGGACCATCGATGGGAGTAGGATTTAAAAAAAAAAAAACCTGGATGAGCCTGTTAGTACTCGCAATTCTGGTTTGATGGAACTCAACATATTCTATTGAGAATAACTTAAAAATAATTTTACCAATACTTCATTGAAGTTGAATCTCTGATACAATCTCAGTGTAATAGTAATAGTAATAGTAGTGGGCCAGTGCAGTATCTAAACGCATGCTCATTTTAAAATTAAGTGAATAATAAATTATTTTTACCGTAGTTGGCTAAAGTTGACGTTCGGTATTGAATTTGGCTAAAATCCGTTGTATACCATTGAGATTTTATGAAATTTCTAAATTTCTAAAAATATGTGTATTTTTTCACAACTACTATGGAACGGAATTAAAAAATTTTTTTTTGCATAATTGCTCAAGCGAATAAACATGTTTATTATTGAGTTTGGTAAAATTTTATTAAATTTGAAATTATCAAAAATTTAAATTTTTGAAAAGAATGAATAAACGTTCTCTGACAGGCTAAACATTTACGCGGTAAGTATTAAGGCATGAAAATATTGGGAAAAAAAAAGATATACTTATAAAAGCGTTGGGAAATATTTGAAAAATATTGCACAAATTGACTCGCGAGCATTACTCCCTCATAATTTTTTGGCATTTTTAAAAAAATTGTTACCAAAATTTCAATCATCTTCGAAAAAAGTAACTGCGGAAGAACTAATTCTGCACTCGTATGGGTCTCAAAAACTCTTCGCTCCAGTTTCAAGCTTCCACAGTTCTAAAGACATGAACAACTATATATCTTCGATTAACTCAAACCGGGAGTGTTTCATCCTCATATTGTTTTGTGAGTTCGGTATCAGTTGAGCTGTCTCAATTCCATTGGGGCCGTGACTTATTCAAGTGCCAAAGCACGTATTGAAACTTGCCAGAGGTGTTATCAGTACGCGATAAAATTAATCTGGTCTCTCGAAGTGGCAATTTTAACCTTGGGTTTGCAACAATTTGAAAGCTTTTGCGCGTGTTTTTGAAAAATATAGACAAACGATTATTTTAATATTTATTTCAAATGCGAACGAGGAAACCAAACTTGAAAATACTAACTTTTTCATAGACGCAGCTTTATCATTAAATTTGTAAATTATAAATTAAAATATAAATATATTAGCAAACTATATGACGCAATTTATATTATTGAATTACACGTGGTTGTTGTAAAAAAAAAAAATAAGAAACGTTATTGAACGTCAAGCAAGGAAAAAGAAGAGAAGAAAATTATTGTGGATGGACACGAAGAAAATGGGTCGAGAGTTCACGACATTGATGAATAACGATTTGTCTTCTGTTTTGAAAAATATAAATCTGAGTTTATATCGATAAAATTTGGTGGTTGTTGATTGTAAAGACCAGAGATTTATGAAACGATGAGGACAGGGGGAATATTGCATTAGTAACGAACGAGAAAGAGAGGAAATTGTATGTTATCATGAGAATGGGATAATAGTGCTTTTGTACATAGAACCGAATGAAATTAAATCAAAAGAAAAATTAATTTATCTTCGTCGTTAGCCTCTCTCATCCCGTATAAATTTAAAACGAAAATTCCAGTTAACAAAAGTTTTAACAAAATAACAATCTCGAAGAAATTACATTTTACTCATTCCCGAGCGGAAAATTTCATCCGGCTGAGATACGGCCCATATCAGGCTGCCTTATTACCTAAATCCGGCCGTGACCAGGCTACGCATCAGGCCCACATCCAAAATGTTACGGTGTTTCGGATACGGGCAGGATCTGGCGCCTGATCCGGCCGGGATCAGGCACCCGGATCTTGTTTATATTTTAGCTACAATAAATAATATATTGATGAATTTTTTTTTTTTTTAATTCTCAATTCGCCTATCCTCAAAAATAATTTCAATCCTGCAATTTTTCTTAAATAATTTTATAACTGAAAAATGAAACAACTGAAGAAGTAAAATTGTACGAGATGTCGACGTGGCAGAGAAAATAGCTGATGAAGCAACGTGCAGTAACTACAACTATTCCCAAGATTTACATTACTTTATCAAGCTATTAAAATGATTACATTACAAGCTATTATTATTATATTATTATTATTACTTTATCAAGCTAGTAAAATGTAAAATAGCTCTTTTCGCATCAGGAATTTATGTACTCTCGAGATTAATCACGCTCCTTCATTTTCGTCATAAATATTCCCTATTATTTCGAGGTAAATGAATCAATCCTAAGTATAACTGAACCACACATCGATTTACGTCAAAAAAAAAAAATTGATGTATTTTTCACCACAAATAAACAATTATCACGACATAAAAAGAAAATTACGCGTCTAAAAAAACAAATTTCTAGTAATCCATCAAATCGATATCGTAATCGGTTCCTGGGTAAGACTAATGATGAGTCACAGAAATCTGCCACAGATTTTACGGACTTCCCGAATTTTTGTGATTTTTTTCTCCTTCTTCTATAAATGCTTGTGCAGCGTTCTGCTGATCGGAATACCCCGGGCTACCTAGTCTTTGTCACACGGCGAGGAAACTCTCGATTTCCCGGTTATTTTTGAGAACGAAAAAAAAGAACCTTATATATAGAAAAGTATGAGAGAGAAAAACCAAGAGATATATGAAGACAGAAGGTTGATGGAGGTCGCGAGACGCGAAAGAGAGAAAAAGAGAGCGAATTACTATCATAATATTTTCGTGTTTCCGTTTGAAACGTGCCGTGCTCTCCCAGGGCGTGCACACAAATTGACTCACTCTAAAGCCAATTATCGCTAAAAAGTGATTGTTTGAGCTCAGTATATCGAACAAGCCGGTTACCGAGTAAGTAACACTCGTTCAACGAAACGAAGAGAGGAAGAAAAAAATGTAAGAAAAAAATGAACAGTGTCATGGAGAAAAAGTTCTTGTGGTTCGCTGTAATCATAACCGTTTTCTGCTCTCGTAAGTATACATTTTTTTTCATTCCTAATTTTCATCGCAATAATATTTTATTTTTCGGAGAAAATAGAATCTCAACCAGAATCTAGACTATGTTATCTGTAGAAGTCTAGCAAATTACAAGCCTAACAGTTAGTGACCTAGTCTCAGTTAGTGAACAGTCCAGTGCTACCTGGTGCATATTTAATAATAGTTTATACATGTTCTATTGGATCGTTGTTTCAATACTCGCAAATAATGGTTCAGTTTTCGACTTTCCGGCTAGAAAAAGTTCAGAGTAGTGTTCCTTTATTAACTGGGACAACGAATTTAGGACGTGTCCGAGTTGTTGATGGGTGTTCCATTACCTAAACAGTTTTTAGTTTTCTTCAATCCCCTTAGAAATTCTGCGTTATGTATTGAATTTTTTTTAAATTTATTCACCAAATAAATGTAAATGGAACTGAGTGAATGTGAAAGAAAAGTATAATAACTTTTTTTTTTCGGTTTGATTCCCGACTGTTCATTAACTGGGGCTCTGTCGTGTCATTATCTGGGCCAGCAAGTCGGCAGGTTGTCAGAAACTTGGAGATCAAACACGCCTTTTTAATTTGCTTATTGACTCTTATTTTCCAATGTTTTTACAAAAAATCCAATATTATTACTCTCAGCATGATTGAAATTACTGATATGAAACCGCAACGTTTTTAGCTATCGTACTCCAGATATGATTGAAAAATGTAATAAAAAAACGTGGATCCTCCGTTAAGGAGGTTCGATCATTGCTACGAATTCAACATTCGGACTGGAAATTTTTATGTTTTTGACGAATATTTTATGCGCCTATTGCCAAAATTTGAGCTATATTGACCGGTTAGTTTTTTCGTGATAAAATTTCAAAGTCGAGCAGTTTGAGTTACTAAAGCACGTCGTCTTATGGAGACGGTCAACCAGAAGTGCGGTGATCACGGTTTTGCTGCTCACGTATCCAACTACCCCCGTTGGAAAATTGAAATTTGATAGATCAGATATAATAGATATTGTAAAAAATTGAAAAATTACTCTTCACCGTGTAATTCAAGCACTACATCACAAAAAAGTTTCAATTTTCTGATTAAAAATGGTCAGAACTCCGACTCTCTCTTGTTTAAAGTGAAGTGATCTCCGGAAGTCTTCTCCGGATTTTCTCCGGAAAGCTTCTCTCTCAGAAGTGATCGTACCTCATCCTTAAAGTAGTTTTTGCGCGACCGGCGGTGGGGAATATAAACGGAAACGTAGGCGCGGCGAAGCGCGGTGAACGGGTACGCATGAAACAAGCGAGTATCGGTCTGTTCCGGGGGCTAGAAAATTACGTTTTTTTAATTATAACGGTACGGTAAATAAATTTCAGTTTTCATCAGAATCTTCAATAATGTTTATTGCATCGATCCAGCAAAGTTTCATCCACTTATCTTGTTTTCAAGCATTAGAATTTGAAAAGAGCACTCTAGCTTCGTTTGTTACTTTGGGGCCTATACCTACCGTGTAAAATTGGAAAAGTTTACGAGCACATATCTCCGGAGCCAAACGGTAAAAGAATCTAAAACTTTGCAAGCATACTGCAGGAACCTCAACCTTTACGTTTGTCGTATTTTTATCAGTATTTTTATCAGTCGAGTTTCACGAGACACCTTACCGTACAAAACAAAACAGAATCGAGCAGCGCATAACATCACTGCACCCAATACCATGTTTATCAGGACGAGGCTTTCGCTAACATCTCTACCCAAAAATATCTTTATCCGAGAACAATTCCGCGACGTGGCTAATAACTATTATAAGTCCCCTCTTGGATAAATCAGTAAGCTATTGGTATCAACGTCGATTGGTAAAATCGTAAACGAATACACTGCAAATCCAAGTGTGGAGTTTTTACACACTTATGTGTGTAATTTCTTGTAGTCACTTTTTACTCACTTTCACGTGTGTAATTCTACGTCATAACACGCTTAAAGTGTGTAATTCTACGTCATAACACACTTAAAGTGTGTAATTCTACAAAATAACACACGTGAAAGTGAGTAAAAAGTGACTACAAGAAATCACACACATAAGTGTGTAAAAACTACACAGTTGGATTTGCAGTGTACTTAGTACAGGATGATTGTCTCGAGTCCAGTATTCTGACTACTGACTCATCGTTTCACTGGCCGTAATTTAATACTAAATGCACAATTTTTTTATTTTAAGGTGTATCCAAACGCGGATTTATCTTTAGCCACTGGATGTTACGTGCTGCTCATTTTTAGGTAGACTTGTTTTGTGGTGGGCTTGTAATTTGGTAGGTTTATGTTCGGAGAGCCTAAATTCTGGTCAAAATATTATTGGGTAGTGAAGTTTTAGGGTAGAGTTGTAAATGCGCCGGAGGAAAATTCTTAATCCGTTAAGCCAGTGATAACAATCCTTTTGCCTGGACGTTCAGTAGTAATACTCAACCTATCGTTCGACGTTTTGCATTATGTTCGGAGTATATTTATGTTCAGAATAACTCCTAGAATCTATAAATTCAAAGTAGTGCGTCCATTCTAATTCACTTTGCATATATATTATACGTGAACGTGTAGACATGTCGTGAACAAATTTCTGAAGCATGTATTGAATTTTATCTCATCGTTTTGTCATTTCTTTGTTTTGATTTTTAGTGTTGGCGAGCTGTCGGGCTATATACTTGGATCACGAGGTTCTAGCGCATTGCATTAAGCCACTCATCCATATCTCTGAGAGCATATATCCCTCTACGCGAGACAATGCTTTTGTTTGCAGGTGGGTCTCTAAAATATTTTTCTTCTATCGCATTTTCTTCTTCTTCTTCTTCTCTCTCTCTCTCTCTCTCTCTCTCTCTCTCTCTCTCTCTCTCTCTCTCTCTCTCTCTCTCTCTCTCTCTCTCATCACCATTTCTCCTGAACCCCTCTTCTGGTCCTTACAACTATACACTCGAACCTCTTGACTTTTTCTCTTAAAACTTCAATAGTTTATCGAACGAATTCCTTACTAGTCCTTGACTAAATTTCACTCTTGCCTCTGTGGATGGGTATATACACATATCATTTTGCTTATTCTATTGGTTGTCGTGAAAATCCATCTCTCACGTTGGCCACTAGCCTCTGGTTACAATTTCGCACACCTTCTCTCATTATACCATTGGAGAGATAACCAGAACAGGAAGAGGGACATTCTGCTTCGAGAGAGTGGAATATTCCCCGTGTGATTCGAAGTGCACTCAAAGCTCAACCAAGTTTTCACTCGAGGCAACCATTTGACGATCTCAAAATCGACCAGTACATGGTTTAATATATAATTTCCGTAAATATACTAAATATATTTCATACATTTAGTATATGGATCATTCTACCAATTACATGCACAAGTTGTACCGGTGGGCCAGAATTAATAAAAACTGATTACGCCATTTGAAAGTCCCTATTGAAAGTACCATCCATGATTTTTTTCAATTTTCTTTTGTCCAGTAGTTTCGGAGCAATAGAAGTCGAAATTTTCGATAAGATCGATTTTCGAATTTAAAATATCTATTCCCAGTCAAGAGAAAGAAAAAAATCGTTTAATTTTTTTTTTTTTTGTAGAAAAGTTTGATCTTTTCGAAAAAAATGTAGCAACTTTCTCCAAAGTTATGATGACTACAGAAAGTCAATTGAAAGTTTTGAATCCGGTGTTTCTCTCCTTGCCGATAAATTGAGATTGATGAAATTATTTTTTTCGAAAAGTTGAAGTTTTTTCACCAAACCATACCATATTTTTAGTCTATTTCTGAAGTGAATAAAAATAATATAAATAAAAAGAATAAAAGAATTGGAGACATCACTGAATTCATTCAAGAGACATTACTGCCGTGCACGCGAAGGGGCGCTGCAATACTTATAACAAAGATTGTGGTGAACTTCCTATGATACTGACTGGCGATTCATATGTTGATGTTGCAAAAGCAGAGGCCCAGCCGTTGATTGATTTTTCGAAAAATCAATTCGAATTAGCTATCGACAACGATAAAGCTCTTTTTTATACAACGAGAGGTGGTATGAAAATTGACGCTGTATTCTGCAGAAATCTGGAGAAATTAACGTCGATTACCTAACGTATCTTATTTTAGTTATCATAAGCCTATTATTTCCTATTTTGGGCGTAGAATATAAAAAAAATTAAAATGGATATTTTTTCTGTGCAGTATTTTTCTTATCCAATTGTCAAACTTGACCGCATTGTTTTGTGCCAAAACTTTGCGATAGTCAAATCACAGCTTCCCAGGGGTTCCATTTTTACCGCGTGACAACTCACGCAACGTCGTTTATGTTTAATTTTTTTTTTTTTTTTTTTTGTTGCAGTGAAGTGTTGAAAATTCTTGACTGCATAGATAAATATTCAAAACAATTCAGCTTGAGCAAGGAGAAGACTATCATAACATTGTACAGTGAGGTCATAAAGATGAATCGTATATTATGTATCGAGAGTCAGGATTCGGATGGTCAGTTATAAAATAATTGTATTGTTTTTATTTTCTTCTGTTATTTTTTAAATCAAAAGCCAAAAATAACAACTTTCGTATTTCGATGATTACACTGCAAATCCAAGTGTGTAGTTTTTACACACTTATGTGTGTAATTTCTTGTAGTCACTTTATTTTACTCACTTTCACGTGTGTAATTCTACACTTAAAGTGTGTTATTTTGTAGAATTACACACGTGAAAGTGAGTAAAAAGTGACTACAAGAAATTACACACATAAGTGTGTAAAAACTACACACTTGGATTTGCAGTGTATCTTCGAGCGTTCGTCGGTTCGAGAGTTTCCCCAATAGGGGTCTGTCGCACGATAAACGTATAACAAACGAAAGAGGGATGAAAAATATATCGTCGAATTTGGAATTTCTGTCGAGCGCGCGGTTCATCAAAAGGGTTAAACCCATTGAGATCGTTGACATATCTCAGCCCCGTTTCTTTATTCCGTTACGATCGAGTACCGAGTACATTATTTATATTCCCTGGAACTCTCGCGAGTTCATTACGGTATAATATTTAGCCCGACGTATACATCTTTGACTCGCAATAAACAATTGATAATGTTCATCGCTTATATCGGTGCACATACAATGCATTCGATCGACGAAGGCAGATGTACGTATATGATATTTTCCCGAGAAACGCGAATATTCTATCACCGTTTTGTAAAAAAAAAAAAAAAAAAAAGCGTCAGCTTTTAGTTGAAATAAACGGCACTTCGTCCCCCGTTGACGTAAAAAATTGACGATACGATATTAAATCTAGCAAGTTTGGATTTTCTAAAATTACCAGCCATCAACGAAAAAAAAGTTCATTAAAAGGGGAAAAAAAAAACATTTCTGTGCCTGGAGCGGCATTTTTTCATCAAAAATATTCTAATGGACAAATTAATTAAATTATTCAACCATTTCTATATTTAAAAAATCGAATTTAACTAGAAGAAAAAATACGAGGGTTGCAAATTTGTTTTTCAGCCTATGTCAATAACGTAAGGTGCATAGCAAAAAATCACCATGAATTCACGATGTGCTTGAAGGGATGGTCCGTCCTGATACATTCTAACAATAAGACGGAGAATAAAACAGAGATGAGCGCAAAGAACGGCGAGTCGCTCAAAGACGGCTGCAGGTAAGGGCATATATTTGAAGTTGTTTTTTATTTTTTTATTTTTTATTTTTAATCAATCGATAAGAGATTGTAGTGATTTTTTCAATTAACATTGGAAATTATCGATGGCTCGATTATGTTGCCAAACAACTAATACTTTGGTTCATTATTAGTTATGGCTGCAATCTACATCTTTCTTTGTCCTTATGAGGATGTATTTTGCAAATTCTATTTGAGTCTTCCTCGCTTCAGCGAAACTTTTTTTTTAATCTCTATCACTCTGCCACAAAACTCAGCGAATAACGTGCCATGCGCAATGTGTGCAATGTGCGCGCGGCCTTTAAATCGTAGAGCTTTCAAAATGAATCGAACATAATAATGGACAGCGTAATTTTTTGGACTTTTGCCCTATACTGCGGCGGTTTAAAAAATTTTCCACTTGATCCTAGTCTGTGCACGAATTTCCTGAACTCCGTAACTTTTTTCTTAATTTTTTTATTCACTTTAGCTCGCGATCACTCTCCTGATAATCCATAAATATTCTGAGAACTCTATCTCTCTCGTGCTACAGATTGGTTGTATACATCGAATCGCGAATTTCCTGACACAAAAGTCACCGGAAAGCAATTTTTTTTTCGTTCGGTGATAAATTTTGTATGTGAATATGAGCCAATACAATTGACAATTCCGGGGGAAGTAGATGAAAATTAAAGTACAGAAAAAATTGAGTCAATTCTTCCCTGCGCGAGTACGTTATAATTCTGATTACGCACTATGTAGCGCGCGCTGTTGAGGCGTGGAAAAATTTCATGCGCAAAGATCTCATGTAGATGCGTTGTGTAACTCAACTATCGTAAAGTATGCCGGACGATTTCTGCGTACGCAGAACCATTGACCTCTACGTATATAATGTCTTGAGTAAAAATTGCCAATCCCGTAGTTCCAAATGTCTCGATTGTCGTAGTGAATAGTAGAACAGTTTTAAAAAAGAGTCCGTTTTTTTTAACGATATAACAATTATAGCTCATGATTCTCATAACGATTACTCACGATGATGATCATCATTATTTATGTTGAAGCGCAATTGAAAAAGCTCCCAATTGTTCACATCCCCATAATTTACAAACATGCGACAAGGAGGCTGCTAAATATTACAAAGACTTTATCAAAAAATTATGGGACCCAATCAACGAGGTGAGCTCGCAAATTTACGAAATTTTTTTTTTTTTTTTAACATCACCGACTACCCGTTGCGTCATTCGTCAATCAGCTCGCGCTTTGAAATTTTTGCTTCTCGATTGAATTTAGTACAATCAGTCACTGCTTCATTACAATTAACAAATTGCAATTTTTTTTGTCTTTATATAAATTCAGTTAACTTCAAATATATTATTTTGTCAGAGTTAATCGGCATCAAACTTTCGGAACGCTCTCGTTGACACAAGAAAACTTGTCGCAGTCATTAATTTCATTGATCGTTAATCAATTTCTTCTTTATTCGATCGAATCTCTGCACTTTGAATCAAATATATTTTTGAATTTTCTTCTTATGGTGGACAAATTTTTCTGGCTATCCATAAAATATCGATTCCTATCTTTTTTTCTTTCTGAAATTGTCAAGTGTTTTATTTTCCATTCAATTTTTTTTTTTTCATTTGCTACAGGAATACTGTAAGTCCTACCGGAAAGTAGAAGACAATCTCGGTTCGGGAAGTCAGATTCTCGAGATCGTAATCGTCCTCGTAGTATTGGCAATCGTTTTTGGGCTCACTATTGTGGGCATCCACTTTTTCGTATGGAAGAATAGGGGTCGAAGTTATGAAATAGCATTAGCAGATATTAAGCCTTCTAAAGTTGAAACAATGGTGTAAATATATGTGGACCAAATCGTAAAGCGTGAGGCACATTACCAATTCCACCCGAACCTTCTCTATACCCGATAAAGTATTTATCAGAAATTTCAAGCATTCCGAACAAACCCATATCGATTAACAAGTCCACCAGAATGAGGCATTCTCCAACATTTTTACTCAATTGGAAGTCTATCGGATAACCACTCAACTGGATGGAGGTGCGAGTTATCACCAAAATACGCTGTGTTGTCAGTCCATTGTCGGCAACTTATCATCGGCCACGCCGGAATTGATGAGCGAGAGTGAAAGAGAGAAAGATAGAGTCTCCGTGCGGATTCTCGAAAGGTGGGAGGATAGTGAGGGCCTTTCACGTTGGTAGAGCCGCACGCTTTACGAGAGACAGAGATTCATGAAGCGATGCGGTTGTGCAAGGGAGAGGAATATCGCGTGACTATCGAAAGAAGAGAGAGGATCGATTGTATGTGCAGTGTGTCGTGGGGATCGAGATAAAATTGATGAGACATAAAACCGAACGAAATTGAATTAATCGGGTACGAAGGATAAGAAAAAAAAAAAAGAAAAGTCATTTATCAACGATTATACTTTCATCGTTTCATTCTCTTCATATATTTTCTGTAAAATGAATCTTCCAGTTAGCAAAAGTTTCAGCGTAATAACGACATCGAATAAATTACATTTTACACGTTGAAGCAACAATTTTTTTTTTTTTAATCCTAATACTCTCGAAAATAATATCTCCAAATTTGTTTTTTAATAGTGTAAGTACCGAAAAAAAAAAAATAATTAATTGAAGTGAAATTGCACAAGACATCGACATGGCCGTGAATAACGCTGATATTATAGCAATCTGCAGGACAGACAAGTATTCCCAAGACTCAAAAGATATTTTTTCCATCAAGTTAGAGTAAAATTTATCGATTTTTTTTTTTTTTTTTTTTTTAATTCGATTCAAAGATTTGTGTATTCTCGAGAATATATATCCTTTCAATTTCGTCACAAAATATTCGCTGTTACTTCGAGGGGGAATTGATGAACCGTGCGTGAGTATAGTCGAATCACAGATCGACTTGACAACCAAATACATCAAATATCTCGAAATCTTTACCACGAATGAATGATTATCACGACCAAAAAAAAAAAAAAGAAAATTACGCATCTAAAAAAAAACATTAAATTATACCATTGAATCGTTATCCTAACGGATTCCTGAAATCGCTATAATGATGACCCACGGATGTCCAGCTTGGATTTCACAATATTCGTAGAGTTTTTCTGATTTTTTGTTTTTTTTTTTTACTTTCAAAGGCTTATCACGCGTCGCTGATCGGGTCTACCCCGTTTTTATCACGCGTCCAGGAAACTCTCGATTCCGCGCTTACAACTTTGTGACGCGTTCTATAGTCGCGAAAGAGGCCAAAAAAAAGTAGAAGGGAGGTCTGAGAATGAAAAAAAAAAAAAAAAAAAAAAAAACAAAAGAGTGCGTGTGCGAGAGAGAGAGAGAGAGAGAGAGAGAGAGAGAGAGAGAGAGAGAGAGAGAGAGAGAGAGAGAGAGAGAGAGAGAGACAGTGATCGTGGCGGAAGGTTGAAGGAGAGAGGTAAGAAAAAGTGTTAGAGGATCGCGCGATGCGAAAGAGAGAATAAGAGGGGAAACGTGGCGTGAGCTCTCGGGGCATGCGCACAAATCGTCTACCTTCAAAGCCGAGTACCGCCAAAAAGCGAGCGTAAGAGCTCAGTATCGAGCAAGCCGGTCACCGAGCAAGTAACTCGCATCGTACGAAGCTTCTCGGAATTTATATGATCCGGCTGATAAGTGTACGAGAAATTGCGAAAAAAGGCAGAAAAATAAGGGGGAAAAAAAAAGCGTTCGCTAATCGACCAATCGATTGAAAATTCATCATCGATAATTACGATCAAAACTTGCGCAATCGCCGACGAACAGCAGATCGAAAAGACAATAGAAAAACAAAGCTAGAAAATAAACTGAACATTCTTCGTCAATTTGATCGAAATTCGAGACGATCAGCACTGCGATAAATCGTGAATAAAATAATCAAATATACGCTTATCGAGATTTTGTTACTTGTTTATTTGTTTTTTCATTTTTTTTTTTTTTTTCTGCATTCAAAGTGAAACAACGAATCAGTGCTTTCGTTTCTTGGCGATCAAAAGAAAAATACGGTCTGAAGGAAATTTCGTCGAAAGTTCGTGCGTGAAATCTTTGGAGAGTTTTGTCAAAGTAAAAGAGGTGACGGATAAAACAAACAAAAAAAATAAAAAAAACAAAAACTATCAAAAATAAAACGTGAAATGAAGAACGTCGCTGAGAAACAATTATCCTGGTTCGCTATTTTCATGACCGCGTTCTATTCTCGTGAGTACATTTTTTTGTTTTGTTTTGCAATTTAACAATAATATTCATCGCACCGTTTTATTTTATTTTCCTGAGAAAATCGTGGCTATGTCTTTCAGTATCGAATTCCAGTCTCATATTGGATCGAGGAAAAAATGAAGAGAGAAAGAGTAAAGGAGGAAAAAAATGAGAATTAAAAGACCCGAAGGGATATGAGAAGGAGAAAGATGAAAATTAGTTCAGAGGGAAAACAAAAAAGTTCGATCGACGAATTTCTCGAGTTTTTAAATTGAAAACGTGACTGTCCGATGTTTTATCATGAGTGCGTCGAGCAACTTTGCTTATTGCGATTTTTGCGTTGTTTTTTTTTTTTCTAATCGTCTCGTGGATAATTGGATGCTGGCAACATCGTCGATGTTTGTTTAACGCGCCATTCGAAAGACGTCAGGGGAATATGTAACGAAGAAAAAAAAAAACGATTTGTTTACGTTTCGTTGCTCCGTAATAAAATGTAAATTTAGCAAAGCGCGAGAGACAAACAATTACGGATGAAACAATTTGTAACGCGTATACGCTTTATGAAATAACTTATTCATCGATGTTTGCGAGCACTTTGTTAAATTTACATTTTCCAATGATCACATATTATGACTCTCCGTTCTCCATTTATTATCCTTCGACTAATTTGTTTACGTTTGCTCCATTAAGCGAATATTGTAGCTCGTTCACGTACATGCATATATATATATATATATATGTAGAATTGCTCGTCTACGATGACAAAGCTCAACTTACTCAGCTTACTGACCTACACGCGCATTATCCGTACAAGCGCCAGCCTAGACACACACACGAAAACAAAATTAGCGCTGAAGAATGATCGCGTATATCGCGTGATCTCTTGGACGAGACGGATATAAATGCAGCGAAGCATGCAGTTTTTTTTTTGTTTTCTTAATCATCCGCGCCAAGCATCACTCTATTCTTTTCATTTTCATTATTCTCAATGACGTTTAGTCTGCATAATTTTCGTAATATGACCAGACGATACAAGAAACAACAGCGATATCGGTGGCCCATATAATTTTGTCAATTTTACTCCGAAAAATCGGATTATTCCATTAAATTCAATGACGCAAGAAAATTAATTGTAATTTACTCCGAAAAAAAAATTATTTCTTACCGCGAGATGTTGCATTGATACGGTTGCTCGGAATAATTGGACATTAACTTCAAATAATAAAATTTAACTCCGAAATATTAATTTTACTCCGAAATTATTAAATTCTATTCCCAAACGTTAATTCTATTCGGAAATCATTGAGTTTTACTCCGAAACATTAAAACTTGCTTAAAAATTGAAAATTTTGACGCCGAAATAAATTTGCGAGCGAGAAGAATGTTGCTCCGAAAATTTTCCGAAGCCATAAACGAGAGCAGAAATTTTTTATTCTCCAATCGCCATTTGTCATGAAATTCTCAATAATTATTCATGTATCCATAATTGATATTTTTCACAAAATGGATAATGAAACGATATGTATAACGCGATACGTATAAAGAATTCAAGGTCGTTTTAATCGACTAGCGATCCCTATTACTATCGTAAATCGTATTTATCTCGAGGAATTCTCGAATGATCCAAAGGGGCTCGTTCGCTCGTACATTTAGCAAAGAAGATCACGAGAAGAGGAAGAGATAGAGAATAAGAGAGAGGGAGAGAGAGAGAGAAAGAGAGAGAGAAAATTAGCTCTCTGTCTCGAAATAACTTGTGTAAGAGCAAGTGTGCGAAGTTTCGAGTTTGTCGGTGTGGATTTGTACATGTATGGAGAATGGTCACAGAGGTATGCGTGCAATCTACGAGCCAGTCACACCACGTGGTCACGCATTTTCCGTTACATCGTACGAGATGACGTATCGAGCTCCTATTGGACGAGGAGATGGGCGTGAGCCACGCGTTCTCTCTCCCTCTCTCTTTCTCTCTCTCTCTCTCTCTCTCCTTCTCTCAACTTTTTCCTGCTCAATGCATATACATGATGCATTCTCTCACACATATAAGCCCGGCGCCCTCACACCTGGACTGCGCTGGCACAACTGCAACCGTGAGAGACCCGCGACGACTCTCATGATCCGCGTTATACGCTTCGTTCGTCATTTGCTCTCTCTCTCTCTCTCTCTCTCGCTTGTGCTTTTTCAACGAACCCCGCACGCGCTTCGTTGCACCATTATGCATATACATACGTATTTTATGTATCACTGTACGGATGTGTAGATTCATCCACATTTTACGTGTGTAAAGTGTGCAAACTGGAGACGAAACGTGTCAGGATGCGCGCAGCAGCCGTGCGGAAATCATCCTCGCTTTCCTACTAACGCTCTCTCTCTTCTCTTCTCTCTCTCTCTCTCTCTCTCTTTCTCTCTCTCTCTCTCTCTCTCTCTCTCTTTCTCTCTTTCTCCGTCTGGAATGCAATGTCCACGTAATGAAATTTAAACTTTCTGAACCAGCAGAATGAATTGAAAAAAAAGTTGCCCTCCTTTTCGTTCGATTAAACTTGAAATTTCTACAAGTTTCAGCGTTATTTGTACGAATTACTTGCGCAGATGTCCAAATACGAGGAAATTTTTTGAAATTTTCTGGCACCCTGCCCACTCGGCTGCTCAATTTTGGACTGGATTCGATCATCCAATATTCGTTTCCCTCCCGTGTGTTTGTTCCCAATATTCTCGGAAATAGGAAGTCTCTTAACACGATTGTATCATTGTCAATTCGTATCTCGTTCCCTTTCACTCGTATTTCTACTCGCAATCGTTGCTCTCTTGCGTACGTTTATTTTTTTATTCTTTTAAATACCCCCCCGACGCACCATCCATGCGACTCGTTGGTATGGACTGCATTCCACGTTCCCCGCCAATATCTGAATTCATGGAATTTCTACAACACATTCGCATTGAGACGCAGCAATGCACACACACACACACACACACACGCACACGCACGCACAGATCCAAACGGATGTCCGAGCGTGATCTCATGCATCTTTTTGAACAACTTCTCATAATCTTGTGCCTCGATTGTGCATTGAACTATATTAGCTATTTATATTATGCAGAAAAAACTGCGGGGCTACATGATAGCATTGTTGTTTCGCTGGATAAAAGTTTGGAAAAAAAATTGCCCAAGTATATGCACAGTTCCCTAAATATGTTGGGGCTCTGGTAAATTTTCCTCCGGCGGATGAATAATTTCTAAGATTTCAATCACATGTCTGGACTTCTGGACCCATCCAACTGCCAAATAGGTTCACCAAAACAACTTTTCAATCCACCCAGAAATGTCAAACTGTGCGGTCTCATTAGCACTCGGACACTCGAACAAGCGGATTAAAATGTAACAAGTGCATCAAGTATCTCCGGTCTTCCCCTATACATTGCCCGCTTTTGTAATCCACCTGCGTAGCCTCCCTCCTGTGGTGAAAACGTTTATTCTTTTTCGCTTCGATTCTTCCCCGACAGGCTTACGACCGCATTATACTTCTCTCCCCGACCTCACTCTCTCGGCATTCCACGATCTCAAACGAGCTTGCATAAGTTTGACTCGGATCCTATCTGGCTTCTGCGCGGATCTACCGAATGCGCCACGTTATACCTTTTATTTATACCTGCATTAGCTTCATACCTGCGTTGACTATTATACACGCACATGAATGTTCTAGGATTCTCGCGCGTTATGCAAAGTTTCAATGGTTTCAATGTCCTTTGATACAGCAGACGAGTTATCCATGATACCATCATTTACATTTTACATTTCTCTTTGCGATATGCACACGCGGATGGATTTTCAATTTTTCACTTCATTAAACTTTAATGAACTGGCCAATGGATGAACTTTAGTTAGCAGTTTAAAATGGCATATACATATAATATTATGTACCACGTTGGCTCATTAGAATGCATGAATATATACGTGGCTTTTTGTAATCCGTCAGTCTCTTTCGATGCGGGGTTAACGAGAAAGTTTGTTTGTTGTTTATCGTCGTTGGAATCACTGAACATGTGGCGGGGGTAACGATCCGCAACCCTTTTTGGCGTCGCCTCTCTGCGCTCTGAACGCTATTCGTCCTCGACTTTGTTCATGCAAATAGGACACAACATGTGTGTAAATTTTATGTTTGTGCATAAAACGGATGTACTTCGCGAATGTCACGAGGCTCCGAGAAAGTTATAGTATTATATGCTGCGTCCTCCTTGTGTTCCAGCATCGACGTACACGGAAAATAAACTCGCTATTTGTTTGCATGAAGGCATATAGCGACGAGCGACATCGATATGCGAGCTTTCACAAGCAATGTCTTTATATATACTTGTGTAAAACTCCACCCCCCCCCCCCCCCTCCTGGCTGCCTCTTCAGTGAGTTCAACTTTGACGATGATTATACAGCTCGTCGAGCTTCGTCGAACTTCTATAAATTGAAGTGCAATTAGACCGGATGTTACATGCATCGACCTTTCCCATACTCCCTATACAGAGAATTAATAATTGCTCTCCTGTATATAAATGTGTGTGTGTGTGTGTGTGTGTGTGTGTGTGTGTGTAAGAGAAAATAAAATAGTTCGATTCGTGCACTGTCTTCCATCTGAGTCTTACGAATTACAGATTTACAGTTAAAAGCTCCGGTCACACTGAAAATACATTCAACATCTATCGATATACGTATACGTCCCGGTTATTTTTACTATGCGCATGTTGTTAAATAATGGCAAGTTATCGTAGCTCGAATGCTTCCTGGTATTTATAATATGATACATCTCACGGTATACTTGAAATGAACATTTGCGATTCAATTTCATATTTTGTTCATGCATTCGGGAAAACGCCCTCAAGGGAAAAATATTACGGAGAAGGATTGAAAAGTAAAAACTATTCAACATAGACCGTTGAGAGAACATGTTAAAGGCCCCCCTTCGGAAAGTTGTTCAACGATTGTTGAATAAAACCATTGAATCGACAATAATTTTGAAGAAAAGAATTGGCTTACAACAATGGGAATTTCAGGAGTGTCTTTTACAACCATCGTAGATTCAATGAGCCGGGAAAAAGATGCCACAAGATTGTATATACTCATTCATTTCGCCAGTAAAATTCACTTATTATCGGGAGCAATGATAATTTCAGAGCGCTTTTCTAGTCATGGTTCCATCAAAGTTTATGCAATTTCGATGGGACTATGACTACATCGAATAATAAATACAGGAATATGTACTTTTACTCCATGACAGCAGTATCATTGAAATTAAATGGTGAATATTTGGAATAAAAGCTCATCCAATAATTCCGAATGTCCCCAGTAAGTCAGTACTGTTGACGTCCAACAGCAACAATTCGGAACAAAAACTACATGGATAGTGGATTTTGATCCACCATTATTTTTCCCCATAAACACGCGGATGGCTCAGATTAGCAAACTCTATATACACCCGGCTCAAACGTCTCTCGATCTTACCGATATAGTTTCACCTCAATCCCCTCGACTTTACTTGCCCTGAACTTGTTCAACCTCACGCCAATCCGATCTTGTCTACCAGTGATTCTGCCGCATCAAACCTTATCGAACTTGACCACAACATTGGACAGACGAGCAAACTTATATACCGACCGTCTCCAATTGTACACATGCGTATATCGGGATTCCGGTTATCTTTATCCGACGCATTGAAGTCTGCAACGTGTCTGACCTCAACCTTGCCGATAACCCGTTCCGTCTGGAGCAGAGTCTGAATAGATCGTGATACACACGCGTATCTCTTTATAGCTTATATATTTATATATACATAACGTTTTATTGGACACTCGCGCCACTATTGCCTGACATTGAAATTCCATCCAATCGCGCTATACCTCACTCGAGATCGAGTCAGCGTCACATCTTGCTGAAAAAAAAAAAAAAAAAACAATTCTCGCGAAGCATGTACGAGCATGCGAAAAAGAAGTTCCTCGACCGGTCTTCGGACACGTGTGAACTCTCTTCAACGTATCGTGCGCGTACATCGATATTGCTTTCTGTTTCTCAAAGCCTCGGATGACTATAAACAGATCGCAAAACCGAGGCTGACCTTTGAGAGAAATAAAATCGTTCTTAGAAGCATCATTTTGCTCTCTTCGATCGGACAAAATGGCAGTTAAAGGGATTCGAAATAGGAGCATTCTAATCGAACAAACGAGTGTGTGTCTATAGTGATGAGGCCGGGTCGTCATAAAAACTTCGGAGATTTCGATCGTAAGACTCCATTTCCATGTTCAACTATAAATTCTTCATATATTAGCTCTTTGTTCCTTTAGCGTTTTTTTTTTTTTTTTTTTTTTTTTTTCGGAAATCCGTATCCTCCCGACGAAATTCATCGATAAACAAACGTTTCGTTTCGCAGATCAATTACTATTTGTTCATATGGATCTGTCGTCATGATGGATTATGGAACGATAGGTTTTTATTTTCTGCACTCTGTTATTCCCGTGTTGGGGTCTACAGTAGCGATGAGCGAAAGAAAAATCTCCAAATTGCAAATGTGTATTGCATCGTGGGTATTTTTTTTTTTTTCTCTCGCACGACAAAGTGCCATGACCCAGAGTCACGCGACACTATCCCATATTGTACATACATACGAATGTATACTGTCGCGGGATATTATATATATATATATATATATATATATATATAATGTAGTGATCAAGAAGTCGTCGTCATTCGCTAATCCCGGCTCATGCGATGACTATAGCTCGGAATGAAATGAAAATACTTGTGAAAGAGGTATCATTTTTTTTTTTTCATTCCTATCGGTGTCTTATCACCGGTGACATCAATAGTTAATCACGAATTCGGTGACTCGAAATCCTTCACCAAAAGAAACCTTCCACTATGGGACAGCCCAATCGTCATAAGCCTTCATCATCATCGTTGCTCAACGAATTACCTCAAAATCGATTCCTGCCTAAAACAGCCAACTCCAAGCTACGAATAGCACCGAGATCCACGGTACAGGGGGGGGGGGGAGTCCCTCGAGATCATATGGGGTCATTGCAGGAGTTGACAGACGTTGACAGATAACGCTGTTATTATCATATAGTTGTGGCGGCAAACGTGTGTGGTCGGATATGCGAATCGGCCCTCGCTAGAAACTCGAAATGCAACGGATTAAATTGAAATATAAACCGTATGCTTGTTGGAGGACACGAGGCATGCCGGAGGATGATGACGAAGAGAAGGGATTGGAGTTCGACCTACAATTCTGACCCATAGCATTTTACTCGCGAAACTCTAATTCACTTGTAAAAATCTAACTCTGCGGTCTAAGAAAATCACCAAAACCGCAACTTGCTACATATCGTCTGTAGTAAAATAATCGCCCATAAAACCCGAATATATTCGTATACACGTATAGCACAACCACTCGTGCTCGTAAACGTAATCATGAGCATGCGTATCAGTTCGTTTACTCGTCATAGCAGTCATCACTCTCGTCATCGCGCTCCAGACTGATAAAACTTTTGTGCGATAAATTCCTAGACGAACGAGGAGTACTGAGACGTCGTGACGGAAAAAAAAAAAAAAAAAGATAACGAAAGAATCGTATCTACGTACTCGATTCCAAAAACCCGTTTGACAACGACCTATACTGTCGAGTCAACGTAATCGATGAAAGTTGAAAAAAAAAAAGAACAATCGATCGTACATTTGTCGTCAAGAAGAGGCAGTATATAAACGCGGCGGGATTTCGGTGATTGATAAAATACAATTCGTGAAACGAAAAAGCGAAGGAGAAGATCTTTACCGAGCCCACTGAGCATGAAACAATTGGACTGATTGGTAGCGTCGATCCAACGGAGACCACATGTAAAGTGTCTGACTGAGATTTATCGCTAAAATTTCCCCGACAGACCGCCGTAAAATAACGTTTTTCCCGATCGTCTGTTTTTCCCCCTCCGTTTCTTTTTTACATACGCACAATTCGAATCGTCCGACCGTCTGGATACGTCACGGAACCGAGTTTTTTTTTTTTTCCTTCGTCGTATACTTTGGCTCGTTGCGCGAGTTTGAGATATCGAGAGTACTTCTCTCACACATTTTCTGCGCTCATTGGCGCGTGTCACATGTCTATATACGTTTCAATATATATATATATATATATAGACACCGGAGATTTGTTACGGGCACCTTATGTCGCGCGTTTCGTGCATTTTTTTTTTTTTTTTATCAAGTGTGTGAGTACTTACCGTGCAAGTGTGCGCGCGAGCGGCCGCGAGCACGGGCAACAGAGTGTAATGGTATTTATAACGCGAACAAGAGGGACCATCGTACGATGTGGTGTCGACCAATCAAAAGAGACTCTAGTCTGGTCTGGCCTTGCAAAAACCGCCAGACCGCGCTCACGCACACGCATTCACACCACACACACGCAAGCGAACACACACACACACACACACACACACAAATTCGCGAAGTCGACCTCACACGAATCATTTCTCTTTCTCTCTTCATTGCTTTCTCTCACTCAATAACTCTTGCATGAGAGAAAGAGAGATCCTTTACTATCACCCGCGCGAAATTAAGAAAAAAAAAAAAAAAAAAAAAAAAAAAAAAACAATCGTTCACTCTCTTATTTAAAGAGGGCGGCGCTAAGAACGAGTCTGTGGAACCTCTTATCCGTTACGTGTGCATGACTTTTGTCTGGCTCTGATACTCTCCTGGTGTGCATACGTATATGCACTTGTTATATACGCGGTACTGCATCGATAGAATAACTCGATACTGCACATTAAACGTATCCTATCTTATCATTATTATTATTTTTGCTAATCAAGAGACTATACAATACCCCCCCGAGTGATATATTTATTTCCGGCTCTATATCTTTGCGCGTCTCGTATATACTATATATTCGTTCTATTTATATATCAATCGAACGGACGTAGTAACGATGAAGTTGTTAACGAGTAATTATTCTTGCCGGTTCTTAAATAATATGTATATATATGTGTGTGTGTGTGTGTGTGTGTGTGCGCGCGCGCGTGTGTGTAAATATAGTAAAGAGATTTGTGGTATCAACAGCGATTCATCAATGGCGATAATGCTACACGTGTTTTGTTTTATTTCAAGTTATTCGACGAATTCTTGGACACAAATATCTAATAATCATTCAAAAGAATGATTTCGGAAATGGCGATGGTGACTCAACGAGAGAGAAAGAGTGAAGTTAAGATTGGATCTATAGAGGGCGCTGTAAGATAGTTGGTTGAGCGAAAGTGATCAGACGCACTACACTGTTCTCTTCTCCCTCAGACTACTTGGATTTATATCATGAAAAGTTCTCGTGAATTAAATGGAATGATAATGGGCGTAAATAAATTTCGATCAATTACACGAGATTTAATCGATAACGATATTATGTTTTATTCGTTTACAACTGGATCAATACTTGTCATTGTTCGAATCTCGCTGATAATTAATTCCCAAGACAATATATCGTTCGTAAATGACCGATTTTTTTTTTTTTTTCAAAGTCTGAGAAAATTAGGTTTGTTTTGGATAATTATGTGACTGTGAATGAGAATCATTGAAAATTATATTGGGACAATCGTAGAGTTACCTGAACCCAACTTTACTTTATGCGGACAGATCTCGCGGGCACTGGCGTCGAGCGCTATCATTATTTTTCGTCTCTCTCTTTCTCTCTCTCTCTCTCTCACGCGTAATCGACACTTGTCAAGGAGTATCGTGTGACACCCACCTCGTGTCCAAGAGATATGTGTACTCAGGAAGTCAGTAAACCGAGTCACGCGATTTTAACAATCGCATAGATCTCTCGAATCTATAAAATCTCAAGCAGTGAACTCCCGAATGAAAATTTCGTATTGATAACCTTTCGGGGATAATGACGACGGTTAACCGTTATCGGTAGACAGGCAGTCCGACGATCGTATCGTTCGTAACTCGAGGATCTATAGATCTTTCGTATCTATAGATCTCTCGGATCTGCAGATCTTACTGATTCATAAATCTATCGAATCTATAGATCGCTCGGATGTACAGATCCTTCGGATTTATAGATCTCTAAGATGAATAGATCTCTAGGATCAATAGATCTCGGGGGTTTTATACGTAGATCTATAAAATCTATAGATCTCATGAGAATTCCAAAATGAAATGACGTGGGTCGCATTTTCTCAAATTGGCACGGATGGTTTTCATCGCCGTTGAATAAAAATTCAAAAAAATCCAGCTGCTCGATTGTATCGCTCATAGATCTTTCGGATCTACAGATCTCAAAGTCATTTCTAAATCAAATGACTCACGAGACTCATTTTAAGCAAACGAGAATCCTTTTGATGAACAATTTTCATCACCGCATTAAGCAGAAACCTTAGAAACCAAAAGCTACTCGATCGTATCGATCTTTTTGATTCACAGATCCATAATTGCCAAATGAAATGAGCGTTTCAAATCAAAGCGCAATGAAGCAATTCACTGCGCTATTTTCTCTTGCTATTATGCATTCGAAAAATGATTTATAACGCTTCAGGATAATTTTCCAACATCAAGACGGCTAAAGCACTCGTTTCTTCTCGGAGCGAAGAAAAAAAAAAACAACAGAGCTCAAAGGGTTGAAACAAATTTTCATTGTAAGCCTTTCTGTCTCCTTTTTTTTCCCCCGAGTTTCCCTCTCATTTCCGCACGCACCGCTATTTCTATCCTCGACTGATAATTAATTTACGTCTCGTTATCCGCTTTTCATTTTTATTTTCTTTTTTCTCAACGTTTTCCGTGCGGGGCTTAGCGAAATGTGGGCGGAAAGTGGCCCTAGGCGCGAGACTCTGAGGGGAAAATTAACTAACGACCGTTCACGTAATGTCCCCATAATTTCTCTCCTACGAGTACCGTAACCTCGGTAACATTTTACTACTATTATATATATATATACATATATTTACATATACGCATCGGCCATGCGTATTATTCGAGTGCAATGCTCATATATCTACGTGTGTATGTGAGAATCTCTCTTATTTGGAAAATGGTTCAGGAATTTATGGTATGGTTTGGGGTGGGCAGGTAAGCATCCCAAGTGACGCTGTGTGTACGTATGTAGTTGTAATTTTTTTTTTTTTCCACTCGTTCCGCGGGCACTTTTTTGGCTGCTCCGTACGTGCAATTAAGCTTCGCGAAACCGACGGAAATGGAATAAACGCTCTCGGCTACGTATTTAATCGAAATAAAAGAGAACGGTGGGACGAGAGGGGGGGCAGGGACAGGATTAAACGGAAGAGACAAAAAGCAAAAAAGAAAAATAGGTATCGCTAAACTGGAGCTTTGTTTTCGCGCTGACTGTCGAGAGATAAATCGTTGGATGAGCACAAAACAAATTCAAAACAATTTTTTTTTTTTCTCTCGTCCAGCAGATTCGTGATATTTCGACGTTGGACACGTGTGTGATGGAACGGAGAGGAGGAAACGAGTTATTACCGTTTCATAAATCATAACGAATGTATGATAATGTATATATATATATATATATATATACATATGCACATAAATATATTGAAAAATTTATCATTTTATTTATCGCATGTATATGTATAATTTTCATCGGACGAGGGTGCATGGCTCTCGTTTAATTTTTCATTTTCTCGTTCTATTTGCATCCGCGGTTATTGGTATCGCAAAATTATCCGGGTAGAATGAAAAATTATCAACGAGCAAAAGTGTCGCCGGAGAGGAAATTCCGATTTTCATGAACAATGTGCGGTTAACTCAATTATTTTTTATCACAAATTATCGTCCGAGAGAAAAAAAAGAGAGAGAGAGAGATAAAGCGCGAATGTTAAGTATCATTGTCAATCGCTCGACATAACAATTAAATTTTTTCAGATGTTACATTTAATCGTTCAAAATGCCGGATTTTAGCTTCAAACGTTCTATGAATAGGCAATACTGTTTTTTTTTTTTTGGACGAATCGCCCTTGCCGGTACATTTGTCACGTCACTCCTGTATTTTTTTTCTTTTATCCCCCCCCCTCCCCCCGCCCCACCATCGATTTCCGATCGAATCCATTTTCCAGCAGGCGTTTCGAAACACGCGAGTAAGCGTTAGCAGTGTGGATCCCTCAAATCGACATTGACCGTTGAAACGTACAGTCACAATGTGAATCATTTTTTTTACGCTCCGGGCAAGTCGATCGAGGCGGGATGCGTATGGACCATCGAGCCGTCAGACGACGACGACGACGACGACGACGACGATCGTTGCACCAGAACAAACGAGTTCAGCCGATAATCGTCTGTGTCGATTCGAGGAAAGAGTTTCTACGATAAATCTCTACACTCTTACACTCTCCATCCAAACCTCTTATACTCGCCATCCAAACCCATTTTACGAATAGTATACACATGTAGGGGAGAATGAGGTAACGTCGGACCAGTTTAAAAATGGCCGAACTGATTTGAAACGATCCAGAGTCGATATGACGATTGGATGTCATTGCAGCCAATTAATTATACACGAAAACAAAATGATCGAGTCTTATTTCAATTTGCTAGCTTCACCTAAAAATCATTTTCCAGGCACTTTGTAATTACGTTGGACAAAACGATCTGATCGTAATTGCATTTTCACGCGACAACGGTAATTTAAAAACGAATCTAATTGATGATAAAGTGATTACCAAAAAAAAAAAAAAAATAAAATAATCACGAAATATTCTCATAAAAATTTTTAATATTTTTTCGTTTGTTCCTTTTGTGATATTTGAAAAATTTACAAATGACCGATGACTAGATCATTTCGGGTAAATAATGCGCTGTGTACTTGATCCCTGAGAGAGAGAGAGAGAGAGAGAGAAAGAGTGTGTGTGTGTGTGTGTGCTTCATCAGTTTCGAAAGGTTTTATCAACGTTATAAGAGCAAACGTCAAGTGGGTCAGTCGGTCGTGCGCGAGAGATGAAAACGCTTCTCATCCTATCTACAGACTTCTTTCCGCCCTCGAGCATAGGGCGCCCCTCTATCCCACACCCTTTCCCGACAGTGAATCACCGATAATGGAGAATCGATCGTCTCGAACGATACACCCATAAAACTCCCGATTAATGATGCACCGAGGGCGCTTTGAATTATCGAGTACACTCCCATCCGTGTTTCAAAATCTCTTCATTTCCGCAAGCTATATGAGGAGTACGGATACTTCTTTTTTTTTTTTTAATTTATTTCCATTCTTATTCTCCAATTTTTCCGCAACGTGATTTTCTTTTAATATCCCATAAATCGTATTTATTATAGATCCGAAGCTTCATTCCGACAGTTCTTCGTGCTCCTATCTATTTTTTTCCCGCCCCTAGAGACGACACTCCGTATCGTCCTTCTATTCGACTGAACAAAATCTTTATTCAGCACGTACAGTTGTCGACGTGGATTCGATAATTCAGCCACGAGAGTCACGGACTCGTTTGAATTTTATCATGGTGAAGTGTACGGGACAGAGTGAGGGCTCTCGGCGATCATTAAAATAACGATACAAAAGAGTCGGCGAGATCATGTCGTGATAATTTTAGCCTAGAGGGAATTGGAAAATTCAAGGGATGCAGAAAGAGAGAAGGAGAGAGGAGAGAGAAGAGAGAGAGAGAGAGAGAGAGAGAGAGAAAGAGAGCAAGTGCAACATTCATTTTTTCGATTCTCGTTAGGTGTATCCAACGACCGATTTTGTACGATATAATTGACAGTGTATTTTAGTTCCTGGGAAAAAATAATTAGCAGAAATGCTCTGTGTCGAAAGTTTTTTTTTTTTCGCAAACTCATATTCCTGTATATAATAGGCTACGTGCTTGTTTATTTTTGGCATCCTTGTTTCTCATGAGTATATCGGGGAAGTTGAGAGACGTTAAAAATATAAATTCTATAATGGCGAGAAAATGAATGAAAATTGAATTTAAAAACAAAATTAGAATGAATTTTCAACGCATAATTTTTAATCGCAAAAAAAATGTATAATTCAAAATTATATAAATTTTCTTCAAATATAATATTATTCATAATTTAGTTATATTTTTTGTGAATAATATAAAAGTTTAATGAATTATGACCTCGCGTATTTCATACAAATTTTGAAAATGTATAACTAAAATATAATTTTTTGCAATATATTTCATATATAATTTGTTTCGCGAGGCTTTATTGTCTAATAATCTAGTGAATCCATCAGAAAAAAAGAACAAATATTCTTTTATCTAATCACTAATTGCGAGTCTCATAACGCGAGAATAAATGATATTGAAATGAAATTTCTTCATTAGATTGATTAAATTAATATTGTACGTTTAATTTTTTTTTTCAATTCATTTTTCACGTCGGTTCTTCGAGTTTTAGTTTTTTTTTTTTTTTTCTATACTTCACTGATTGGTACTGTCGAAAATTGAAGTACGCTTCAGATTATAAAATCGAAATCGATACATGTTCCCTTTCCACATTATATAACGCGCGGAGTATAGCCCAGGCTTGGAAAAGCTCAACACTAGGCGGTTTCCCCGATAATTTAGATGGTCTGTAATTAAATTTAACGATGCCCGCCAGCGGTGACAGGCTGTAGATGCATGTATATAATATATACCTATATAGCGTTTGCTCGAGAATTCAGATAGCTGAAATCGCTCATCAGCCCTTCTCTCTACGTGGCATTAGGGGGGCATCTCTATATACGCGCGAGCAAAATCGACGCACAGAAAGTTCAATCCTATAGATGGATGCATACAAAATTACTTGGAGTGACTGCGGCGATGGTTATCGATCTCCGATTAACCGCCAAATGGCGTTTATAGAGTTTAATTCGATGGCTCTATTTTACGGCTCATTAATGAACGATGTGATTTAACTCCAATTCGTATAATTTTATTAAGCGCTGTACCATGCGAGTGACGAGCAGCGAAAATACGAGAAACCACGCATATGAATACTCGGCTGAGCTTATAACAGAGAAAGACTGAATCTACTTGATCCACTATTGACATCGGAATTTTTATTATTTTTTTTTCGAGAATGATCAATCGGTTTACCCGTTAACCGCCCTCTCAGATACGATACTTATCTACGTGGAAAAAACAGCCGAACACGGTCGATCGGTTAATGATCGCTAGCATGGAACGCCGATAGCGTACATGGAAATCTTTTCTATTTCTTTTATATAATCTTTTTTATATTTTTTTACGGAATGTACTCGCTATGACTCAATATGTTACTTGCGGTTCACATTTTTTTTTTTTCCCCCTTCAAATTTGGATAAATCTTTTTTTTCCGGTTGCAGCGAGGTGATTGACCGACGATAAAAGATCGGGGGAGGTTCGCGGGATGGCTAAAAGAACGCAAATTTTCACGAGACCGTATGCTAACACGGTCTCGTGAAAATTTGCATCAGGCGTGTTGCATTGTTTAGACAATGAAAAAGCATCTGCAAACGCGAACGTTTTTAACGATGACGAATGAGGAATGATATTGCAATCGCATGTACACAGTCCACATGCACATACACACAAATTTATATGTTTTTTGAGATACGTAAATGTATACGTATATATGTGATTCGGTGCTGAAAACGCTCGCTCCGATGTGGCAAAACATATAACCCTCTTTCCTTGTTTCGTGCGTTTCTCATCCAGAAACGTTTCGGAAAAAAAAACCATTTGTCTAAATTAAAAAGTTGATGCGGATTTAATGGTTTCAGTTTTTCGTGGCTTGTTCTCTCTCTCTCTTTCTCTCTCTCTCTCTCTCTCTCTCTCTCTCTCTCTTCCCCTCTTGCCCTCTCTCATGTGGCACTCTCACCTCGAGCTTTTGATTCCAGTATATATATTCTCGCGTTTCACCTTTCGTTACATCGCGTTTTCACATTTATGTCATATCAAATTTTTTTCGTAACGTTGTTTTCCCTCTCTCACTCTCTCTCTCTCATTCTGTTTGACCCGCATGAATTTTCTACATATTAGAATATCCAGGACTAATTAAACATGAAATAATATATAAATAGAAAACGTAAAAGAAAGACCGCTCGTAAATGCAAAATGCATGTAGCAAAGAGCGTAAGAGAGAAATAACGAAGATACACACGACTAACGATTCAACGAGGATGTTCACGAGGGGTCATCGACGACAACGTTATACTCGTATCGCACTGACTTCGTTTTCTCTACTTCCGTGATCGCCAAAATCAACGATGAAGAATTTTATTTTCAATTTTCCGTCCCATATACCCCAGGCAAACAAGACGAGCCATGTTTTATTCCGATTGGGAAAAAAAAAACTGTGGTTCAATCGACGTTTGAATTAATAAAAGTTAATCGTTTCCTCCACTGTGGCTATAGTAATTGAAACTGGCCCATAAATTCTATGGCGGTCTTGGCTTTTCCAACAAGGTACCAAAGTTTTGTCATTACGAAGAAGGAAAGAAAAAAAAAAAAAAAGGGAAAGAAAAGAAAGAAAAAAAAACCGTCCCGAGGCGAAGTAAATTGTGATCGCGTGTTCTCTTTCGTTATATATAACGTGGGTAGTATACCCTCCGACCCTTATGCAGTCAACACTTTCGCTTTTTGTACCATATGTACTGCAATTCCACTACCACATACTGCACGCCCTTAAGGATATACTGGCCTTTGGACAGTCATGTCCAAAATGTAAAATTTATTTCATATATTAAAAATATGAATTTCAGTATCTATTCAAGTGGATATCTTCTAATATATTGCAATTCTCCAACACATGAATTTTCTATGAATTTATTTTCGATGTTTTTTCAATAGTAAATTACAATATTAAAAAAATTTAATCAACGTAATTCAACTTGTGTCTCCATAAATTCATTTAGAATATTTCGAAAAATTACCAATGAATCAAAGCAGATAATTAAAATGGGGGGGGGGGGGGGGGTGGTGGTGAATGAACAAAAATGAAAACAATCACACATGATTAGATTGAGAATAGGATAATTCATGTTGCTCTTTGAAAAATTGAAAAAAAAAACCTTAAATTTCATACTCTTCAAGCATGACTGTACGGCCAGAGATCCTTAAAGTTGTCTGGCCGTGGCAGCACATACTCACGAGTATATTATATAAATATACTAGCCAGAGATAAACCCGTGATCCGCGTAAGCCATCTTGATCCGACAAAAAAGAAGCTAGACATTGTGGTTCAAGTGGATCAAACCAGTGACAGTGAGACTTGCCTGGACGTTCAGTAGTAGTACTCAACGTACCGTCCGGCGTATCACATTATTTTCGGTCCGGCGAGCTGTGCTAAATGGTCATCCTAAAGTCTGGCAGACCAAATTCTACGATCCTAAAACACTGGTCAGCTTTTTTATAGTCTCCGAAACCCTCCCCTCTTGTCCCATTCCACGAGCCATTTATAATTATAATCTTTCGAGACAGAGTATTTGTACAAGGGAAAATGGAAAAAAAGATGTAATTTGAATCAATTGGAGAATACGTTTGAATCGAATATTATTTATTTTAGTTAAACAGGATCTGTTTCAATCAAATGGACTCTATATTTGATTCAAGTTAATAACAAATTAATAACGGTAATAACGGAAGTAAAACTTGTATTTTTTCGAGTATAAACGTTCTATTGAATTAAACGAAATTTTTGTAATCAATTTAAAAAAAAAATAGCTCGAATAGTACGTTTTTTTTTTTCATTAAATTCTGTCACTGATAAAATGATTTTTATTTTTTATTTTAATGAAAATTCATCGATTTTAATGCAAGGAAAAGCAAACAAAAAAAAATGGTTGTTGGACATTCGAGTCTCGTGGCAAATCATCAATACGCCGGGAAATATGAAGAGCATTACGAAATAATAACACAAAGTACTTGTACATACGAGATACGATGATGGAAGGAAATTTATGAAAAAAATAAATAAATTTTCAATATAGAGAGCATAACTTTTTCAATATTCCTTCGAGTAATAAGCTTTATTCGCGTTCTTCGGCAATGAGAAAAAAAAATCTTCGTAACATATATTCTTTTTACTCGTCCCATGGTCGTGTTACTTCGGTTATGTCGAATATTTTCTCTAACGTATAAACGAAAGGGCGAGAGAGAGAGAGAGAGAGAGAGAGAGAGAGAGAGAGAGAGAGAGAGAGAGAGAGAAATCATAAAAGTTATGCACGTTCGGGTAAGACGTAAAAGTCCCGAGCCCGAGAGGACGAAGATTCTTTTGGGATCGAGAGGAAAAAGATAGTTTTGGCAATCTGTACACGTATAAGCTTTATACGGTAAGAGCTTTCCGATCAAAGGAAAGTAACGGTAATCGGATTAACCCCAAAATAAGATACGACCTTGTTCATTGAAGATCCCTCCCCCCCCTCTCCCCAATCTCCAAGTCTCGCGTATACGTCACGAAATTTATTTTTTTAGTCCAAAGAATTTTTCTCACCTCGAGAGGATATAACGAACTTATGAACTTCCCGACGACACGGAGTCTGGTGTAGCTTTTTTTTCCGGATCTCTCTCGTGTACCGGAGGAGATTAGCCGGAAGTGGCACTCTCATAGTACAGAACAGCACCCCCCCTGACGCTATAGATACTCGTGTGGCATCAACGCCAGCCCCAAACTGAGAGAGCCAGAGTGTTGAAAAAAAAAAACTGCTTTCCTAATTTTCTCAACCTTTTCTTTTTTGTAACCGTAAAATATTTTTTAGGTTAAAATTTGCGATCGGATTATATGAAAACTGGGGGATTCGTTTTTTTTTTTCAACACTGATGACGAGAAAATTCGAAAGAGCATTTATCTCGCGCGACATTCTTCTAGAAGAACTTTGAGGCATTTTCCAGAAAGCTTTTCAATTTTTACGTATCATCGTACAATATTTCGTACCGGATTTACCGAGATATCGATCAAAAGATGTTGCAATTGTATGAAGTTTTGAATTTTCAAAAAAAAAAAACAAAGCTTCGTATACGGAGGATAAACCGAAATTCATCAACTTATATACTCGAAAGAGGATTTGTGATGATAATTTGTGATCTATTAATGGATTAAAACAATTTTCTCATTGGCAGACTTTTTTTTCCATCCCTATAATAGCAAATTATTGACCTATTTCATCGATTGAAAGACAAACCGTTGAATTTTTAATCGAATCTTTGAACTTTTAATACGAATGAAGAGCTTTTCGAAGTAACCGGTGGGAAAGGAATGGGGCTGAGTGATATATCGCACGATATAAAAAGCGTCGAGCGTCCAAGTGGCTTTCTCTATATTGCGCGTACAAACTCCGGCTGTAATTTCTGTCCCATACTTGAGCTTTCAAGCGTGTAGACCATGTTTTCCAACTGCTCATAGCACATATATACATATATGTGCACAAAAGTGTACACAGAACGCGAAAAAGTTTCTGAAGATTGTGTTGAATTTTATTTCGTTTTTTTTTTGTGTTGATTTTTAGTGTTGGCGAGTTGTCGGGCTGAGGACTGCGGTCACGAGCATCTGGCACGCTGCGCTCGTCCACTTGGCAAAATCACCGACAACAACGGGCTGGGTTTCGTTACGACCAAGGAGGAGCTCGAAGCCCTTTGCCCGTGAGTCTCTACAATATTTTTCTTCAATCTATCCCATCCCTCCCCTACTCCCTCTCTTTTTCTCTCTGTTCAACATCTTCATCCCCACCACGGGTTCTTGCAACTATATACATTCAAACGTCATATATATATATATATATATATATATATATATATATATATGCTTGTGTGTAAATGTACTTGGTGTACGGGAGAGCTTTCTTTAGCGTTTGAGGGAGCTTTAATCGCGCCCTGTCCCGCAAAAGGAGCCCACGAAGAGATTTATCGTTTTCCAGCTTTTACGAGCGTTTGCCTGTGAGTCCTCGGGCCTGGCTGGCTATCTCGCGAATTGAGACATAAATAATAGAGAGAGAAGGAAAGGAAGAACAGCAAGGGAGAATTGTGTAGCAGCACTTGTAACACCGTGAATTAGAGAACAGAACAGTTGAATCATTTGCGGCACTCGAGGCAAGCTTGCACACACACACACACACTCTTTTTCCTTAATTGCTCATCAATTTATCACCGCGAGAAATTCCGTTAAATCAATCAGACTAATTACTATCAATTATCAGTTCTCACTATTCTTACTTTGCGTCTCGACAATTATCGAAACTCTCATTTTCCCATTCACTGATTAATCTTCGATGCAAGTGACTCGAACATTCCACAGATTTAATAGCTTTTCATAAGTCTTCGGTATATATGAAGAGGACGCACTTTCGATGAATATCTGTTGCGATTGCGATCGATCAGGCTGGAATTGTCGGAAGTCTTAGATTGCACCCTTATCTACAAATCTTAGCAATAGTTTCGTCATTGTACGTCTATAATTTTTTTTTTTTTTTCACTATTGTCCGTCGAGTAAAGCAGATTCATTTTTAATCATTCAACTTCAAGTGCGGAGAATCTGGGCAAATTAAGAATAGGGCAACAGATTTTATTTGTGTCGGGTTCCTCTGATTGTACGTATACCGAGTACCTGATTCGTCGAGTGGCAGGACGAGACAGAGATTGCTTCATTGCTTGAGATATTCAAGCGAAGGTACAAGAAGCTATGACAACTCAAAACATTGCCTGGAACGTGATACTTTGGCAGATTTAATTCAAATTTGGAAAATATGTCTCCGGAGAGATCATCAATGATTTTGTAATATTTCTAACGATATTACCTCGGAAATAAATTTCGACTCCCCTCTTCTATCCTATGATTATTATTCTTATTATTTTGGAAAACTCGATCTGCTTATTTATAATTCAAACTTGACTTTTGCAAAAGAAATAAAAGCAGCAAGTGACCATCAAGATCGCTTCTCCATCTACACAAGTAGAATCGTCGATTTCCCCGGTTTTTTTTTTCTGTCCACCTTCCTGAATCTCTCGACTTTTTCTCTTCGAACTTAGACAGTTTATCGATCGAAGAGTCTCTCTCTCTCTCTCTCGACAACATCCCATACTTGCCATTGTGGATCTGTAAATACATATACTTTTTCTCATTCTCTGGCTTGTCGCGAAAATCCACGTACCACGTTGGGCCACTAGCTTCTCGTTACAACTTTTGCCCATCTTCTCTCATTATATCTCTGTCAAGACAACGCATATAATACGCTAAGGAGTATAACAAGAGGGAGACACTATATGCTTCGGGAGGATAAAATATAGATGTCTCTGAGACTCATGTCAGAGAGGGCACTCGAAACTCAACCGAGTTGTCACTCGAGACAGCCGTTTGACGATCTCAAGAACGGCCTGGTACACGGTTTGGCACATAATTCCCGTAAATATATATTACGTATACCCAAAGTTTAATTTTATATATGCAGCTAAGTTTCTTCAAGAAAAATTTGAGCTTCCATGACGCAATTCCAGGAAAATCGTTTCGACCAAAACATTGCCATCGTATCATTTAACTCTTCTGTCAATTTTCCCAGCGTTATTGCATCCACGATATACAATTGCAAAAAAAAAAAAATATAGTCCAAACTTTTCTACGAGAATAATAAATGAAAATCTTCTGCTATAGAGATTTGTATACGTCAAATTCGCGCTCCTAGACGAGCTGACGTTCAGACGTACACGCGTGTCGTTGAGGCTCGAGAAAAAGCTTTCTAAGGTTTTGCCTCCCTTTCATGCTCGTCATACATGCACACACACACACACACACACACACACACACACACACACACACACATTTCCATTTCTCCCTGATACAGAGACGCGAGAAGAGTTTTACGAAAATATTGAAATTTCTATTTGAAATTTAAATTCCCTACTCCCACTGATATATCCTCGAGGGCCCTTTCCCATAAAATATCCAGAGAGCACGCTTTTCCCCAGAGAGTGTATATTCATATATATATAGACCATATTTTTATTCTTTTTTGCATGATTAATTTTTTTTTTTTCTTCTTTTTCGTTGCAGACAACTGCAGGACAGCATGTCGTGCATAAAGAGATATACGCTCACGTGCATGGGAGGCGAGCAGAGAGAGAATTTCAACTCGTTGTACAAGGGAGTCAACATGGTGATAATGGAACTATGTCAGGACAGCCCATATCAGGATGGTGAGTGTCAAAATTATTGTATTGTTTTTATTTTTTTTTTCTTCTATTTTTTTTAAATCGAAAGCCAAAAAATAAAAACTTTGGTATTTCAAGAATTATGTTCGAGCATTTCTCCGTTCGAGAGTTTTTGCCACATATATATATAATTGTTACGATAAATTTATAAAAAAAACGTGAGAGGAACGAAAAATGTATCGTCAAATTTGGAGTATCTGTCGAGCACACGGTAAATCAAAAGGGTCAATCAAACCAATTGAGATCGTCGATATGCCCCAGTTTCATCTCTCTTTCTCTATTCCTGTAATCTCGAGAGTGCCCAGTGCATTATAGAATCACCGAGAGCTCTTGCGAGTACTTTGCAGCATAACATATAAGTATTAATTCTATATTTGTTAGAAGGAAAAAAACAGTTAACCAAAAACTGGTCTATTCTGTTGCGCAATAATGATGATTGATCGAACGAAGTGACGCGTCTGTTTTTATCAGTCGATATTCCTCGATACTTCGAATCTGCCTGCCGCGCCAAAATATACATTATACATGCTCCGACTCGTGATCAAATTTTCATGAAACTCTGCTTAGCTTTCGCTCTGGAACTCACAAGCTCAAATCCATTCGGGGAAAAAAAAAGATGGTAAATAAAATGTAAAAAGTGGATCAAGTAGCTCTAGTCTCGCTTACTGAAGGAAAGTTGAATTGAACGACCCTTGAAAATAATGGACCTTTATTGAGCTCGTCAGTAATGCGAGGTCGATTAAAAGAAAAAAGAAAAAGAAAAAACAAAGAACTGATTCTAATAAAAATTCGTGATAATTGCGAAATTAAAAATGAAAAATTCATTTCAACGAATATATATATTTGTATCTGAGGATTCTTCGGGCCGCTAATTTCGTCCTAGAAAAATTGCGAGATTCGAAATCCCGAATATTCGATTTATGATTATATATAGCACGCGTGGCCCATGTATATATTATATGTTCACTTATTATACGTTCACTTGAAATATATATCATCGGAATACGTGCGGTTCGGGGGGTCAATGTGCCACTGCATACGACTGTATAATTGTCCGTGAGACCAATGTTAAATTCGGCATCAGCTCGGTATGATCGACACGCGAGCTGAAGCGCATTATTCATACGACACTGTTTATACAAATGTGGAACGCGATTATTCCGTTAATGGATCAATCGAGACCACTATATGCTATACATTCGCACGGAATTATTTCCAAGAACAAAAATATTGTATTAATACCGTGTAATAATTGAAATGAAATTTTCACACTCGTTCTTGATGTATATAGATTTTATCGTGAATGTATATGTTTATAATCGAATACGAAATCGTCAATTAGTCATATATATACTTCCGAGGGTTTTATTTCTTCAAATAGATCGATGAATTGTAAGAATGCAATTAAATCGAAAAAAAAAAAAAAAGAAAATACAAATCTTCCCCCAATAAATGAATTATTCTCTTCCTGTAATTCTCACTCTCTTCCTTGTACTTCATTGTGTAAATCATACACATTGTGTGTACAACTAAAATAAATTTGCGAGCTTCCGTTCCGACGCGTTATAGCCCATATAAGTTCATTTGATTCGTGAATAATATATCGTAATTCATTCGGTATCAAGCTTGATATATATACAGCCGTAACATAACGTGTACAGCCCGACGTATACACAACTTTGACTCGCAATTATCAACTGATTGTGCATTCCTGCGCATATACAAAATGCATTCGATCGATGACGTCTGCACATGTCTGTTATTCTCCCAAGAGCCGTGAAAATGATATCGGATTTTTGTTAAAAAAAAACAACAAGAAAAAATCGATTCCAAACTGAAATTAATGGAAAATCTTCACCTTTCGATGTACAAAGTTGGCATCGTCGACGAAAAAGGAGTTCTTTCACGGGGGGGGGGGGGGGGGGGGGGCACATTTGCGTACCCGAAGAGACATTTTTCTCATCGAAAATATTCTCATGATCGAATTTTTTAAACCATTTTTATTAAAAAAAAAAAATCGAATCTAACGTGAAGAAAAAATGAGTATATTGTAATTTTTGTTTCAGACTTTCTCAAGCACGCGCCCTGCATGCAAAAAGTTCAGGCGGAGTACGAATTGTGCTCGAAGAGATATGTTCAGGCGGCTTTCGCCATCGAGAAGAAAAATCAGACAAGCACAAAGACGAACGAGCCGTTAAAAGGAATCTGTTGGTAAGTGCCATGCTTTTCAGTTTTCATTTTTTTTTTTTTTCAATCTTTTATTTTTAATCGATCGAGGACAAGACTGCAGTGAATTTTTATTCCGATAAGGGAAATTTTCCATCGCGAACTTATTGCCAAATAACTTCTTCGGATTATTATTAATCGTAGCCGCAATGTACAGCATTTTTTTTTTTATTGTCTCTCTCTCTCTCTGAAGACATTTGACAGAACGACGAGAACTTTCTCTCATACCGCAAATCATCGTACATCGAATATCACGCTTTGACCCTGACACAACGAGAATTATTTCCTGACGCAAAGTCATCGAAGAACTTGTCAATGCCTCATTTGCGTGCGCTTAATTAACGAGATCCATTATGACGACGTGATAAATTTAAAAAAAAAAAAAAAAAAAAAAAAATGTATACGTCAAGCGCGAAGCTTCGTTATTCGGTTTGGCCGATCGACATCTGACGCGCATTAAAATTTTCGCCTCCTTCCATTGGCTTTCATTATTATGGATGCAAAATCTCGCACGAGCGTTTGCGTTCGCCTGTGCGCGTCGCGTCGGGAGCGGAAATCGTCTACCGTATTATCATTTATCGTATTCACGGTGAAAAAGGCGTTTTATAATTTACTCGAATGACGAGAACGATGAAAAAAAAAAAAGGAATAATAAAATCGATAATACGGGCCCAAAAAAAAAAAAAAAAACCGATAAAGCTCGAAATTTTTTCCTTTCCAAATGCATACTAAGAAAGAAAAAAAAACACTAAAATACTTACCTGAATGCCAACGAATACTCTTCACGTGTCAATTTTTTAGTTCTTCAAATAACACGCTTCAGTTCGGTTATTTTTTTTTTTTCGTTATTTTCAATTCCTTTCAATTACTGATAAAGTTTTCCGTCGACGTTTCACTTAAGATCACTCGACGAATAGATATATAAATATTTTTTTTTTTTTAATTCCTACCCAAATGATCCTTCGTAACATGTCCACAAAAATAACTCTATCTGTAAAATGAATTGGTTCGATGAGAAAATCGTAAGTATTCAAGTTTTCTGACGAACTTAATAATCCATTCGGGCAGTTATTGTATCTAAAATTGTATCTATAGACGCATGAGAACTCTATTTTTTCAGTCTGGGATTAAAGAATAGGCGTTCAACATTACACCCTCTCTTGGTTCCCGATATTCGTGACGATTTTTCACACAATTTCACGATTATTCCCACAATTATTCGCGAATCCATTCGTCCGAATTATTATAATTCGGTCTGGCGAAATTCGTCAAAATACGAAATATTCAACAATGTCTTATCAAGGATCGGGATATTTTTTTTAAATGCAAAACAGATCGGGCAGTACAATCGTTTTTTTTTTAATCTACATAATTATTCTTCACACGTATCGCAATCAACGTGATCAAATATATAACGAATGTAAAACTCACCACCTCTCTCTCTCTCTCTCTCTCTCTCTCTCTCGCTCTATTTCTCGTCCAGCTTTGAATAATTTTTTGTAAAATTTTCTCTCGCTTCACGTGCAGCTAAAAGCCACGGTCAACCCTTTTCTCTCGCACGCCCAATCTCGCACAGTCCGTATCACCTATCCACCGGACCAAAAAGCTCTCTCTTCTCACCCCCCCCCCCCCTTGCTGTCCCGCCCTTACGGCACAGCACCGTCTATTTCCCCGTTCGGCCAGAACGAGAGTTCAAAAGCTGCAGTAGACCGTGGCACAGATAGGCTAATGACGTTACGTCCCCGGCTAGAATCGACCGACGCAAATTCTCTGGCTCTATATCTCTCTTTTATAACCGCGTCCTGCTCTTCGTCCATTTTGCCCGACGGATTTAGCGCCTACCGCGAGAAACGCGAATACGACGTGTACAAATCGAATGCCCGACAAACGAAAAGGCCAAATTCGCATTATTTCAAAGGGCTGAATCCCGTTCGTTAAGACCTTTTCATTGTCAGCCGTCGATATGTATATGAATATATACACAATACACATATATATGTACACACGGCTATCATTAAAATCCTCACACGGGGGGGGGGGGGGGGGGGGGGAAGGGGGCAACGAACGGTTTCCGGAAAGATAGTAGAATCTCTCTCTCTCTCTCTCGCTCTCTCTCTCGCTCTCTCTCTCCCTCTCTCTCTCTCTCTCTCTCTCTCTCTCTCTGTCTTCTTCAGTCGCCCCCGAATCACCGGATATGACTCCCAGCCAACCCTGAGCCCGGACAAAAAGCTGCGAAACACTCTCGCAGTAGGATTTTTTTTTTCCTTTTTTTTCCAACACGTCAAATTGGGGATATCATCGCCTTTGTTATACTTTTATACCGTGTAACGAAATACTGGATTTTCCGATGAGCGAAATATTTCGTGCACCTCATTTTTTTTTTCCACGATCAAGGGAGCTTCAATCGCGCGAGAATATATATATATATATATATATATATATATAACATATTTTTTTTTTTGTTACAATCGATGGAAGTGGACTGTACAAAATGCGGATTTTTGTTTTGTCAACGCTTCATAGCTCCGGAAAATTTCGATCTACCGTGTAAAATTTCTTCAAACGGTGAGAGAGAGAGCAGTTGTCAGAGATATTTCATGAATTGGAAGGTAAAAAAACGACGATATATAAAAGCTTTTGATCCAACAAACAAAAAAACTTTCGATGAATCTGAATCTTTTTATAATGATGATTATATATATAGATACATAGATACATAGATACATAGAACAATCGAACGTGTGATTGAAGCGATTATCAAAGTTGTGTGAGAGTGAAGAAATTAAGAAAATGATAAATTTCCTCATTGTTCTCATTTTAACTTCCGCTCGTACTTTTTTTTTTCTTCAAATTTTGTATCTGAGTGCGAGCCAATATACGGGATTGATAATTTCGGGAAAAATTGAAATATGAAAAAGCGAGAACTATACCGTTCTCGTTTATAACACTATAGCGCGCTCTTTATTCGTGGAAAAATTTGATGCGCAACGCGGTCTCATGCAGATGCGTTATGCAACTCAATTATCGTAAAGTGTCGTACGATTTATGTGCACTCGGAGCCATTGACGCATATCGTATACGATATCTGGAGTAAAAAAAAAGAAATAATAGTCCACATGCAGCGTTATGGAACGCGTCTTCGAATTGTCAATGTTCAAGTGGATCAATGAAACGAGCCCCCCCCCCCCCCCCCCCCTCTTTTTATTTTGATCAATCAAACAAACATAATTCATGAATTTTTTGTATCATTTTTGTTACAGCGCTTTTCAAGAATACATCGATTGTTCACATCACACTATTAGGAGAAAATGCGGTGAAGAGACCGCTGAATTTACCAAAGATTTTCTCGGCAAGATGTCCAACTCTCTCTTGAAGGTAAGCTCACGAATTTAAACATTTGAAAAAAAAATAAAAAATAAAAAAAAATCTTTTATTACCGCTGCATCATCCATTACTCAGCTCGCGCGCATTGAAATTTTTGCTCATCGAACAAACAATTATAGTTCGTCCAGTCATCGAGCTTCAATAAAAGTAAAATTTTTTAAACCCATATTTTAATTTGAAAAATAGCAAAAATTTTTTTTTTTCGTCTAGATAAATTAACCTGGCTTCGAATAAATCACTTATTTCGCACTTAATGCGTCACGAATTTTCTTCTCGTTGATGTGACAATTTTTTTTTTTTTTTAATTTTCTTCCATTCCTTATAACTTCGTTTAACGTTAATCAATTTCGGTACATTCGATAAATTTTCTCGTTTTTCGATGAATAAATTTGCCCGGCTAAATGAAAACGAATTTTTCCACGATCCTTTCTTTCGAAAAATGTCGTACTTGATTATTATTTTATTTTATTTTTTTTTTTTTTTTATTTGCTACAGATTCACTGTGAGCCTTACACTCACGGGGCATGCGATCTCGGTTCGGGAAGTCCGAGTCTCAAGGCTCAAACGACCCTTGTACCACTGGCACTCGTGTTTCTCGCGAGATACTTTGCGTAAGAGAAAACAAATGATTGGAGCTTGATCGTCGATCAAACACAATATATATTTAAAAAAATATTGATATCTAGACAAGAAGAGAAAGAGAGAGAGAGTGAGAGAGAGAGACGAAGTAAAAAGAGTGTTCACCGGATGTGCATGAAATAACGGCCAACTCGGTGACATCCGGAAGCGCAACACAGTGCCTTTTTCCTTTTTCCGTCTTTCTCGATTGTGACGAGATCAACGCTCGGAGCGTTCATCGGACGAAATTAGTTGCTTTTTTTTTTTTGAAATTACTTTTCTCAAATCGCAAATACTTGAAATATTTAAAATATTTGTAATATTCATATTTAAATATTTGAAATATTTGAAAGATTTTTGAGAAATACCAACGCCTCGTCTCCCAATAAAGTTGGGAAGAATCGAGAATACGAAAAAAAAAAAAAGAAATGACAAAAAAAAAAAGAAGACGATAAAATGACAAGGCGAAGAACGTGGAAATCGTGGGAATCGATTTCAGGTGAATTCTTTGCTGTGAAAATTTCTCTTCGCGGGGAATAAAATATTAATGAAAACGAAAGGAAAGTCAGGAAGGAGAAAAAAAAAAAAATTTCGAAAATTGTTGATTTTTTTGTTGTTTCGCGTCTTTTTTTTTCCTTCTAATTCGACAATTTCGCTACTCATGAGCTCGACGCGCGCGGATACTCGAAAGTAGATAGGGAATCTCTTAAGAGGCTGTGGACTTTTTGTTTTGTTTTTGTTTTCCGAAACACGAGAATGGCAACACGACTGAATAACGTTTTTTTTTTTTTTTTCCTTCTCTCCCCCCGTCCTTCTTTCTTCGCGTAAAATCGTCCATTTCAGGCATCGTCGAAGTGAAAAAAAAAAAAAAACCAAAAAAAAATCAAAAAATTATCCACTATTTATATCCGCACCCTTTACCTCCGTACGGCATCCCATTCCACTGTAAATCCATCTCAATATTTCCCTCGCATCGATCATTATTATATTATTATTGATTTTTTATTCGCTCGACTCTTAATTTTTTATGTACATAAGGAGGAAGAAAAAAAAAATTAGAGTCACCGGAGGATTTACGAGCGATCGTATTATTATTATTATTATTATTATTATTATTATTATTATTATTATTATTATTATTATTATTGTTGTTGTTTTAAGATCGTTGCTTGGCCAACGTGAATTCGTTCATGATTCGATGGATTTTTTTTTTTTTCTTTTGCGTTCGTCGTAAAATATGAAAGACAAACGCGAAATTTTTTTTAGCCGATTGCATTGTACATAAAGATTATTTTCATCATTATAATAATAATAATAATAATGATTAATTTCAGAATAAATTAATAATTTAACGCTAAGTTAAACATGTGCGCATGAGAAATGAAAATTAACGAGGAAATCTCAAGCGTTTCCATAGTTCATAAAGATGTTGGGATATATGAAAATGAACGGTTCACGATGCTCTTGCATTACCAACGAAAAGTTACAATAGACCAGGACTCGAGTACCCTGCGATACGACGAAAACGCCGGAGGGAAAACGATCGCGTCGAAAATGCTGAGCTTATATTTTCAATAATAAAAATTAAAAAAAAAAAACGGATTTCGATAAATTTATTTGAGAAATTTTGTCGATTTTTTTTCAAACACATTGGATAGTTTTTTTTTTTTTTTTTAAGAAACTTAATTTTTTTGAATTATTTTGTTTTTCTTTTATTTTGAAAAATTTCGAAAAAGAGGAAAAAATTCTTGCAAAACATATTCACGCTTAGCCGAAATACAATCGACGATTCGTGTGGCGAAAAAAAAAAATTTTGTAATGATTTTTTCAACGTTTCTTCAAGCCAATTTATCGATAATGATTTGACATTGTTATCATGATATTATATCATAATTCTCAGCATCTTCGATACAATTGTACGCTTTTTTGTTCCCCAAAACTTTATCGTATCGCGAGGTATTGAAAATTCTCGAATTCAACTTTTAGCTGGAAATGTACGCCTAAAGCATCCTCGAGACACGAATATATATATTTAAAAATGTATACCACAGCGGACATAAAGAAATCTATGTATATTGTAGTTACGTTTTGCACGGGGCACGGGGGGGGGTCTCGAATAATGTTCACGACGAGCATTTATAACTTGACCGAACGGGACCGGAAGTTAAGTATTATTATGCGACGCAAAGAAAAATAAAATTGCAAATTCGTCTTTATCTTTCACTCGTATAAACGCTGTTCCCTCTGATCGAAGATGCCATAATCCGACTGAAAATAATCATACTTGTATGCCACGAATTGGGCAAATTTTTTTTTTTTTTTTTTTTAAAAAAGCTCCTCAAATCAGGAAAAGATCAATTCGAAGATTACATTTTTTTTTTTCAATCGTGCATCATCATTCACTCACAGATAAAAGTGTTTGTACATAGAAATGAATTTATCAATTAATAAAAATAAATTAATGAGTAAATACAAATTTTTTTTATCTATCGACAAATTCATTTTTATAAATAAACAATTGAATTTACGTGTTTTAAGCATCCACGACTGTCACAGTTAGGATATCAAAAAATGTGCTGCTCGATTGGTACCACATTTGAGGCAGTATTTAAAAAAAAAAAAACCCTGCCCGAGACATCGAATTATTTTTACTCGGAAAATTCATCATTCGTAAAAAAAAGTTTTTTTTTAATCAGAGAAAAAAAGAATATATATAAAACGAGGGCCTTCTTTGCGTGTTACTCTTCTGAACGAAGCACGAGGATAAAAATTCCCGCATGAAAGATAAATATATCCGAGGATTGATGAATTTTCGTCGCTTTGTTCAACAGACATATATATTTCAAGTATTCTCGCTTTGTATTTCGAAAATATTCTGAAACATGTGTGAGATCTGAAATTTTTTAGAAAAAAAAAAAACAAACAAAATTGTATCCTATGCATCTTTTCTGTTTTGTTTGTTTCGAGAGTGAAAGGGATGAAAAAAAAAATTCTTCAGTATTGTTCGTGTGAATGTTTGAATCTGTGAGAGGGGAAAAAAACGAGAAAAAAAAAGGAAAAAAAAATATTTATTTGTAAAATAGTAGTTCTTGACCCATTGTAAATAGATCCCAAAAAAAAAAAAAAAAGAAACGCAAAACGAGTGTTCATTTGACGAAAAATGAAAGTAACTCTTGTCTTTTTGCGTAAAATGTAAAATAACTTAAGACAATTCACAATAAAATGATTATTTTTATTTATATGTCTAATGACTACATTTTTTTTTTAAATTCTTCACCCGCTTCGATCGGAATTTCAAGAAATTAAAAAAAAAAGAAATCAGAAGAAAATAGATTTTTCATCATCAAATTGTGACAAGCTAGCTGCAATGTTGTCGTCTTCGTGGAGTGAGCGATCAGGGAAGTATTCGAAGGTAATTATTTAATTATAACTAATTAAACGAACTGTGCAAATTGAATTTGTTCCTAATAAACCCTCAGGCTGCAGTCTAAATCCAGTATAGTTGTCAGTTCTGATCCTTACAATTATGCCCATATTTACGAAACTTATAAAAAGCTAATATAATACTCGAAATTTTATATATCGTATTCCATATCATAGTACCAAACACCGTGTCACGAATAAAAAAATATTTAAATCAATCCGCAAGACTTGCCTCGAAATTTTAAGGGTTGCGTGTTAAATTTTGTAAAGTTTGAAAATTTTCACGACTTTTCAGTTCGTTAGACGCCCTGCGTATAATAATTTATCTACGAAGAATATCGTTCCTCGTAAATGAGCATGAACATGCGATAGGTATAGGGAAAATCATTCGAGCGGAGTACTAATGAGTGCGGCTTTGGGCGGGAATTTCACCCTTCTCGGATGTTCGTCCTTGGAAGTATGGATAGCGAGTTGTTGAACGTTGAGAAGTGGGTCGAAAGTGGAGAAACTCGTCCAAGGGTTATCGTGAGATTTTGCTCGAGATTTCTTGAACCTGCTCAGTTCACGTCTCACTTGATAATGTCTACCATTTTCTCGAAAGAACATTAGAAATATTTTAAGAAAATTGTTTTTCATTGTCGTTGTTAAATTCGGGGAAAAGTAATATTTCAGTTGTGCTGCAAAGTGATTATCAATGCAGCTTTTCCAATGTTCACTATATTGATAATTGAAAAAAAAAAACAACCACTAAGAAGTTTCTGTCAGGACACAAATTCCCGTTTAAAGCAAAAAGTCATCAGTAGAACGCGTTTGGTCGATATTGGAGTACGTATATGTGGTATTCAGCTCATCCTAGAAAGGGTGGAGGGTTTCGGAACGCTTGAAAAACTTTGGGTATTCTTTGGCGCCTGGTCGGCTCCGTTCGAGTTGATCATCGACCAGGATAGCGTATCTTTATGTCGGTATACAAAGGAGAATTTAAGAGACAGAAAGAGACATTCCACGCCAGCTAAACTTACTTTTGGACTATGCAACACGCAATTATCATGCCTCGGGCCTCGGACAGCATTTTTAAGAATTTCACCAGATTTTCAAGTGAATCTTAAGCCATCATTGATCTTACCTGACTAGCTATGTACACAGAAACTTGTAAGTAGCCCATGCAGTTTTTCCATCGTAGCTCAACAGCAAAACGGCGTGACGAATTTCGATGAAATTTCACATACGTGTACCTGTCTTGCTTTATTGGAATAATAGGCAATCTTGGGTTGGGCTTGTCTGGTATTAAAATGCAAAAAAAAACAGTTATGTATGCTGACGCGTTATAGACAAATAATATATTCTACAGTACGCCATGAAAAAATGAAAGAAAAAGAAACGAACTATGTCCTTTGGAGTTGGAACAATTCCAAACAAAAAAACCATCATGGACCAAATCCTCGAGAATGAGGCACATTTATAACTCTACCCGAAACTTCACTGCCCAAATAGCATCTCTACCAGAATTCAAGCTCCCCAAAAAAATTCTACCAAATTACAACTCTACCGGAAAACAGCTCCACCAGATATGAATAGTGCCTATTAACATCTCCACCCAATAAGATCTACCGGATTTAGGCTTTTGCTAACATCTGCACCCAACGATAACTCTACCGTATAATAACTCTCTGGCGTAACTGATGGTAAGTTACTGGCATATTACCTGAATAAAAAAACAGGGTAATTTGACGGTAACTCTCTATTAGCCATGCTGGAGAGCTATTTGGTAAACTTGTCATTGGAGAAAGATGTTTAAAAAAAGCCTCCATTCTGGTAGAGATTTTAGGCACTGCTCGTATATCTGATAGAGTTGTTTCCCGGTAGAGTGCTAATTTGGTAGGCTTGTTCAAAGAGCCTAAATTTTGGCAGAGATGTTATTGGGTAGTGAATTTTCGGGTAGATTTGTGAGTGTGCAGAGGACGAAGGACGCTAGTATATCGAATTTGACGTGAAATGGCTCATATACAGAGCGATGGATAGATATATAAAGAGACTGGCTAGCAGGCCAATGGGAGCCTGCGATAGGAAGGGACATGGGGCGAGCTGCCTCTATTGGTCCGGCCGCAAATTAATTATCGGAAATACGTTACAGAATACCTTAGCGACAAAGCCAACTGGAGTGAGAGTGATCAGTGCGAAGCACATCCGGGAATAGCGTGCACTATGGCTTCGACACAGAGGCAGGTAAAGAATGCAGTGTCTTTCTCTCTCTCTCTCTCTCTCTCTCTTCTCTCTCTCTCTCTCTCTCTCTCTCTCTCTCTCTCTCTCTCTCTCTCTCTCTCTCTCTCTCTCTCTCTCTCTCTCTCTCTCTCTCTCTCTCTCTCTCTCTCTCTCTCTCTCTCGTGTATACCGGATGGTTTCCGCACATGCGATTAGTGCTGCATCCGATCCATAGCTCTGGTAATTTTATGGCTTCGTCCATCACTCGTTATTGGCAACTCGTATGACAAAGCTGAACATTTCATATATCCCTGGATGCAAATTAATGGCACAAAGGGGCTCCATTGCGCATAAAATTGTATTATGTTTTTCCTACCAAACGAACACACCGTCTTCGCAGTCTCCTGCACTCGATTCGCGAGGTATTACTAGCTCTTTCGAAGCTTCAACGAATTATATTCGAATCATATTATTATATCGTTGGTATGGTATATTCGAGCTGTCAGTAAACTGTAAAACGGAGCTTCGTCGACTTTCGATTGCTTAGATTCTCTCTTGTCCGTAAAGTTTTTCATTTGGACAAACTTTTGAAAATGCCTTCTGCCAATAAATATATAAGAGCTGTTGTGTCGATTGAAAATCTTGACATTTTCGTAAATTCGCGTTAATATCGATCGGGAGATTACATTGCCCAGGATAATTCACATTGAATGATCTTTCCCCTCATCTCGACCAGACCATAGTTCTAATTTCCAAAACCGATTCCCTAAAACGAGTATAGACGAAATTAAAGTGAGGAAGAAGAGTCTCGTCAGAGAATTTGGCAAACCGTATCGTGACAGCTACGAAAAAAATTCGGGACTCGATAAATATTCGCATCATGCTTTCGTAAATCGATCAATATTCTTTCACTCCGTTGTAACGTTATATATATATATATATATATGTTTATACACGTATTATGTTTGCCTACCCATAGAAATCCTCGCCTCGGAGACTTTCATTCCCCCCCTTTGCATAGCTCGAGCACAATCCTTTTGCCAGGTAGGCCCGAGAGAGCTGGTCCCGGTGAAATTTCGTCGTTGACTAATGAAAATTAATAGCCCGGGTGCATCGCCGTGCCCGGTGTGTGTTTCGTATTATGAAATCTAGTTTCAACAGGCATTTTCGTGGCGCGCACACACATCGTCGGACTATAATATGGTGTGTATGATTTAATACGTTGAAACCCTTCGGTATAACCGCAAAATCCTTCCTCGTGCATGGCAAACACACCAACGAAAACCGCCTTTAACGTGGCACATCGCCGCTCACTGAACCGCACGACTATACGTTGAGATTTCTGCTACGTTACATGTTCCATCATGCCTATCTCTCTCTCTAGCTCTCTCTCTCTCCCTCATAGTACACATACGAGTGCAAAATAAAGCCAAGTGAAAACGAGAAGCCGATGACGTATGAATATTCCCAGCAGCAATGCTCCCCTGTCTATCCTTTTTCGTCTCTGAAAGCTTCGGTAGTCGCTGCATCATGCTTTATTTCTGTCTGCTGCGATACAACACGATTATTTATCGCAATATACTTTAGAGTGATAAAGGAACCCTCCGGGAATTCGTACGAATATTAAAGACGAGGAAAAAAAATGCATCAGCTAATCCACACGATCCGGAGAAAGTATATCGAGAAGCCCGCGTCTCTATGTAAAAGGAAGGTTTTCGAGTATCACTTTCGAGTGTCGAGTTTAGCGCAAGCAAAATAAATGTGTTCTGCAACTTTTTTCCCGATGGAGTTTTTCACTGCCAGGATCAGTTGAAATTCCGCCTCAGGCTGATGTACACGATGCACAGGATGAAAATCAGCCGTATGACGCATGTGTATTTTTAATTCGAATTAATCGTCGACTGTTATATCCTAAACACCGCAGGAGGCTTATTCATTTATTTCAATTACTCGATCAATTAAGTTTTTTATTTTTTTGTTTTTCTTGATTCATGAACGTCATTGAAGTTTGATAAATTTTACGTGATTAAAATAGCATTGATTTGAATGAGATAAATGCATTTCTTCTCGCTATATATTGAACGAATAATGCCCAAATGCAGTCTGGAGAAATTTCGGGGACGAAAGCTTCGTTGCGGTAAAGTATGGGGGCGCCTCGAATCCCATATTCCCGACAACTTGTGGAGTCTCGATGACGCTCCGCGTTTGAGATCCAATTTCTCTGGATTGCGAACATATATCCACAGGGTTAAACTGTATTATAGCACTGACGGTTAAACGTTTGCACGACTAATTGGGACTTTGAGATACCGACCAATATATCCATTATTAACGGTGTGTCTATCTGTCTTTGTGTCCCGAGCTATGCCGTTGCTTGGCATGTCTATAGGTTTGCGAATGAATTGGTAACATGTATGCTTAGATGTATGTATTCGCATTATGCTGCAAAGGTTCAAATTACAGGAGAGCCCTGGGTCATGGAGATCATGATTGAACAGTGCTACTGATTGCTTGACCGCATCTATATCGTGCGCCATATATGTATAGTTCGCTGCTAGCAAACAAGAGGGCGGAACATGAATCTACGTGTTAAATTGACCGAGTGACCAGGATATCAGTACATGTGATATATATATATATATATATATATGTATATATATGACAAATTTTGGGGCAGCAGAGTCTTAATGACTTCAAAATAAAGTCTTCTTTTTCGTTCGATTATCTATAAATTGTGAGAAGGACATTCCAAAAAATTCATTGAAAAACTTAAAATTCACAAAATCCACTATATAAATCCACTGAATAAATGATGATCTCCAGAAAGCTGATACGTTTGAAAGGAAAAACAAGCTTAAAGTCTGAGAGGCGACAAAAATAAGAGGATGATGCTTTCGCATAGTTACGGAGGGAGAAGGGGTCGCACAAAGGGGTGCGTTTCTCATATATCTCGTTTTTATTTCGCGTCCTTGATCCACTCTCTTATATACCATTGAGTCAGTATATTTTAGCTCGCCATAAAAAGCGGGTCAGGGCTCTCGACGTGGGGGGATGAAGCGGGTATAAGAAGTCAAAATTTTTATAACGTTGGCTCAGTGACGCTAAAACTCGAGGATATTTTCTTGGCGTTCGTTCCGGATTATACGAAAAATGAGACGGCTGAAGCATAGAGAGCTCTTGGCCGTCGTTTTCGTCAAGGAGGATGAAATAACAGTTTACCCTGAGACGAACGAAGCAGTGAATTATTATATGAAAACGAATGCCGGAAAGGCGAAGGAATAAGACGACAAAGAGTGAATGAGAAGGCGAAGTGGAAGAAGAAGAAATCCAAAGAAATGTACGAAATGGAGAAATCGAACTGGTACAGATAGTCAGCAAAGCGTCTTCCGCAGCATCCTCATCGAGGGTGGGCGAAAAAGCGGGGAAGCCATCGATCTTCCGTATAATATTTCGACTTTGCGTAACGTTTTTTTTTTTATTTTTCTTTCTTATTCGCTCTAACGTGTGTAGATATTCAATTTTTTCTACATTATGCATAAAACACGAATATTCCCTATAGTGCGTTTTATCCATATGCGATGATAAATATCGTCCTGTAGGCGACTCGTATTACACGCTTCGATGGGATATAATTTATTTTTGAATATTTCAAATCGCCACAAAAATGAATAATAAAATATTATCTAATAATAAAATACGAAATGGAAAAGATATGGCGAGGATACGCATGCACGAGTTACGACCATCAACTGCCAGCAAAAACGAAAGAGCGCAACCCACACGTAAAGTGATTTGGGTTACAACCTTCAGGTTTCTACCAGTCGGAGTATCTGCCTTTTCGGTAGCAATCTGCATGGGACATTCCGCGTGAAGCTGGATCTGACTGTAACCCACATTGCATCTCCCCATTCAGATTATACAGAGCAACCAAAACAACACTCGAAACGAACTTACGGATTGTTTTTTACAAAAGTTCATTCGGTTTAATTTATTTCATTTTCATGAGAATTTTTCGAAAAAATTCTTCGAGCAATGACGAAAATTTTCAGCCGCACAACTAATTTCAATTCTCGTGACAATTTCATCGTTAAATTAGTTGACCAGATCGGAATGACTCGGTCGTTTTTTAAATAATTATTCTCAATTTTATTTGCCTGAAAATCCAAAACTGGGGTCACTCCACCATGGAAAAAAAAGTATACTTCAGATATATAAAAAATATATCTCTATATATATATAACAGATATATAATAGATATATTACGGAGTTATAAAATAGTATATTGTGCACCTAGGGCGTAAAGTGGGCTTTTTTAGACCGAGTGTGGAATTTGCAGTACAAGTCGAAGGCGAGCTAGCACGAGTCGAAGGTGAGCTAGCACGAGTCGAGGGTGAGCTCGCACGAGCCGAAGGCGAGTGCAGGAGCGAGCCGAAGACGAGTGCGTCTGCGAGCCGAAGACGAGTGCGTGTGCGAGCCGAAGACGAGTACTGCAAACACACGAGGTAAAAAAGTCCACTGAGCCCTTGGTGCACACCATATTTTTTGTAATGCATGTATAGATTTCTGTGTTTTTGTGCCTATAAGTGGGCGAAATACAATATCATATATTGTATATGTACGCACACGGTCGTTTTTACGAATTTCAGAAAGCGGGCTATAATGAAAATAAGCGGGCTATAATGAATCCATTATAGCCCGCTTATTTTCATAAAAGCGGGCTATAATGAAAATAAGCGGGCTATAATGAATCCATTATAGCCCGCTTATTTTTATAAAAGCGGGCTATAATGAAAATAAGCGGGCTATAATGAAAATAAGCTGGCTATAATAAAAATAAGCGGGCTATAATGGATTCATTATAGCCCGCTTATTTTCATTATAGCCCGCTTATTTTCATTATAGCCCGCTTTTTTCATTATAGCCCGCTTATTTTCATTATAGCCCGCTTATTCAAAAACCAGGCAATAATGAATTCATTATTGCCCGCTTTTTCGAGCCGGTCAAAAAAGGGTCACTTTACGCCCGCTTAATAGGTACAAAAAACGCAGAAATCGTGCATGCGTTACAAAAATATACTTTGCGGCAATAAGTTCGATATCTCTTATATGTCTCGTATATATCTTGTAATATACTTTTTTCCATATGGGCTCACATGTTCGCTCGCGATTCGAATTATTTTGTTCATTTATTCGAAGAATGTTTCATATGATGGCGAAGTTTCATGAAAATCGAGTCATATAGCTATCACTGGCAATTTTTACCTTTTCTTAGCGATGTTGAGCTGTACTGCTGTACTGCTGTACCAATTTAAAAAAAAAAATTGGAATATCGGAGTTAAGTGTTTTTTTTTATGTTATCACTGTATAGCTCATTAAAAGAAAAGAAACGAATGGTACGGTGAGACTCAAATCAGATCGATGTCACGTGGAAAGCCCTACATGTACAGATAACATATCTATATTATATACATCTGTATTTCTATATCGAGCACTATATACGGCAGTTTGGTATGAAGCGACCCTGAGGATATCCCAGTATTTCGGTTTTATCGCTCTCGTCATTTCACTTTGATAACCGTGGGATACAAGCCCCGAGTTTACGTTGAGCCGAGCAAAATGCTGATCGGGTATATCGACCACACGGTCACGAAAGAGAGACGGCCAAGAGAGGTAATACAGAGGTAGCAAGAAAGATATACGTATAGGGACCTGGGGGACGATAAAGCTCGGCGCCGAACGTCCGCGAGTATCTAGGGACGATGATGAAGAGCGTTCGGGCAGACATGACGGAAACCTTCTATTCTCCTGATCCCGCCCGAGCTCTCTTGGCAAAGTGGTTTCACGTTTATGTATCGTTATTCCGACGGGCTGTTCGTTAGTATCCCCGGTCAATCCCGTAATTTAACCTCTCTCGTATCGCCTGAGAGAGCCAATCATCGTCGGTAAAAACAGGTTCGAGTGATGAGTGACCAAACGGAACATCAGGGAAAATAATGCTATATATATATCACGAGCGTAATGAGTAAAACTTCCCGAAGCGTTTTGCCCCATTGAATTTCAATTTGCACCCCCATCCTTTTGTCGTATCCAGGCACATATTTAATTTCATTCGTGAAACTGCCGCGAAATTACCGAGGATGAACTGCTGTTTATATGACAAAACTCGTGCAAAGTTTTAAAGTTATATATATATACGTATATACATTAGGGTGATTCAAATAAAATCGATGTTTTTTTTTTCGTATAAATTTGATAGCTGTTAGTAATTGTCAAAAAAGTAACTCTCTCCAAATTTGAGCTCTTAAAAAAATTTTTTAGAAGTCGCGCAAGTGACTTTTTTATTTTTTTTTCGATCGGGGCTAACAATCACGATTTAAAAAATTTCTATTTTTCCGTTCTGCATAGAAAAATATCAGTATACCTGATGAAGCAGTGGTTGTCCCAAAATTTGGGCTCATAAAAAAAAAATTTAATGGCCGCGCAGGCGATATTGAACTTTTTCGTTTTTCAAATCAGGCTGAAAATCATGATATAGATGTTTAGATTTTCCGGTGTCACGACAAGAGATATCACTACTTTATAAAAAGTGAGTTTCCCGAAATTTGGGTGCTAGAAAAAAGTTGAGGGGTTGAGCATTTTTGAGAATTTTTCTATTTTTATAATCAATTCTCGTTAAAATTCATGATATAGAAATGTCGATTATACGCTGTGGTAACAACAATTATTGGTACCCAATGGATTAGTTGTTCTATAACAATTTCGGTTCTTGTAGAAAATGTAACAACTGTCGCAGGCAAGTTTATAACATTTTTTTCTAAATTTTCATGATGATGTTTGTTAAAAATCATGATGAAACCGATTTTGAACGGAGAAAACAATAAAAAAATACGATAGGAAATATTTATTCCAATAAATATGGCACACATTTGTCGGAATATTATAATAAATTTTTAATTAATTAATTTTTTTTTTTTTAATTAATTCGCCGCTCGATATAGAAATCCCTTAAATACTTAAATATATTGATTCGTTACTAGAATATGTAATCCTAACAACTTGGAATTCTAAAACACGTACGCAATGTATTATATCGCGTGTCAATAACGTATAAATAACGTATCAATAAAAATTTAAAAAATGTTGTTCAACGCGTTATTTTTTTAATTCTTAGCCAAATGAATACACTTACATCATTATAAATTACATGAAAAGTTAGTTGTTAGTTGTTTTTTTTTAAATAAGTGCCAACATCCTTTGCTGCAGCAATGAAAAATCGAAATATCTATGCTACAAATTTCAGCGAAAAATGAAAAAAATAAATTTAAGTGACATGCACGGCCATTAAATTTTTTTTTATGAGCCCAAATTTTGGGACAACCACTGCTTCATCAGGTACTGATATTTTTTTATGCAGAACGGAAAAATAGAAATTTTTAAATCGTGATTGTTAGCCCCGATCGAAAAAAAAAAGTCACTTGCGCGACCTCTAAAAAATTTTTTCAAGAGCTCAAATTTGGAGAGAGTTACTTTTTTGACAAGTACTATAAAAAAAACATCGATTTTATTTGAATCACCCTAATATACATATATATATATATATGTGTGTGTGTGTGTGTGTGTGTGTGTGTGTGTATTTGGAAAAATTTCGTATCAATTCAGCCCCATTCAGTGGAATATTCATAATTGATTATTTGTGGTGACGAAAGATCTTTCGGTAAATCAAAAAAATTTATTAAAATTTAACGTTGAGTTTAATGAATATATGCAAATAATTCAAAAAATTATGTAAAAATTGTATCCTGACGTAAGTAGAATTTGTTTCAGTTTTTCATTTCGAAGAACATTAGTCATTTTGTCGTGCCGAATATAATCGTTAAGAATGCGGTGAGAAACGTTATTTTGTGTGTCGTTTATAGAAAAATTTGGTACAATAAAAAATAAAACAAATCCACAATTTGATCCTATATAGACCTCGCGTCGACATTTTTTTTTCTCACGCCTACTTAACTTTTTCATGCATCTCCGTGCAATGCATAATTGAAGAAGAAAAAAATTCGATTTTTATCGCTCGCGGCATAAAAAACGAGTAAAAATATCTCGGGCATCCATGCATCTCCCTATCATTATACTCCATGCTATACTAATAACGTTCTCCGAAAGCCCTTAACTCTGCTTCTGATGATAGAGCGCATACAAATTCAAACGAGTACGTATGAAAAATACGAGCTTTCATAACACGTAAAAAAAAACAAAAAAAACACGACAGTTTGCACTTGAAATCATCGTGTTCAAGTTTTATACGAGCCAGAGAGAAAAAAAAAATTGTGCTCAAACCCCGAGAATTAGTAATATCCCTTGAGTACACACGGAGATATCTTCTGTCGTAAAAAGAAAAATGTGTTAAAAACCCCGGCAAGTTAATATCATCGCGTAACCTGAGAGCTATTTCGACTCGTTTTGTTCTCACACACGCCCCGCACGCGTAACTCTATCTATATACCGCGTGCAACGAGAAAAAAGACACCGTGATACCTGCTGTGAGATCGTTTGAATTTATTTTGCGCGAAATTCGAAATCTGAAATAAAAAAAAAACGCGCCGTTTTTCATCGTCAAAGCGATGGAAAAGAGAGCCAACATATAACGAGCAAAAGTTTGTCATTTCTCGCCTCTCTCTCTCCGTGTGTACTCGCGCCCGACTATACGTGTACTCGCGTGTGTTTTTTTTTTTTTTATATAAGCGCAGTGAAAAGAAAATACCAAAGGACAAATGAACACGCGTAGTGTATAGTGGCGTCGAGAGGCAAGGGATGAAGGTACACATACGCGAGGGGTTGGTCGAGACAAAACTGCCAGAGGGTTGCGCTCTCTACAAACGACTCTCTTGTATACCGAGCCTGAGATATTGGTGTAGGTTAACGCAACGAGACGAGCTTCAGACCTTTATATATATATATATATATATATATGATATATATTTTTTTTTTCAAGGATTACGAGGCCAGCTACCCAGAAGGGACGAGGATGCATGGTAAAGCCTCGAATATGCGATGGGGGTGAAAAAATACGAGAAAAAAGAACTGGAAGAGTTAAACAATCGTTGCATTCGAGCTCTCTCTCTCTCTCTCTCTCGTTCTATCTATCTATCTATCTATTATCTCTTTCTCTCTGACTGGCATACGCTTTTGAGTAGTGGACGAGCTTTTTTTTACATGTATGACTCTGGAAAACGTTCATCCTCTATTTGTGCGTTTTCTCTACATTTTTCGTCGTGTGCTATATACGAGACAATCCAGATAACGACTGAACTCTCTTTCTCTCTCTCTCTCTCTCTCTCTCTGTGGTAGCTAGATTTCCTGCGCCAGCAGAGAGTAAACTCCGAAAAACGAAAATCTCTCTCGCCGTTCGCGCAAATTTTCTCTACATATCGCGGACCGAAGAGTGAAATCATTTTTTTTTTTTTGGCTCGGTCAAGTTATAAGTGACGGATTATCGGTATTTTTTTAAACATTTTAATATCGCAGTAAGATTTACTTTTTTCCCTCAATGGGGAGAATTCGTAAAACGGTTAACATTGATCGAGTTTCAGTTTCATATTGTCTGTGCCTCGGGCGAGCCACGGTGAAAGCAACAAATCGCGTTGGAGTCAGGATTGAAAAAAAAAAGATATAAATTGAAAGCGTGTCAGATTTTTCTGCCATAAGGAAAATGGATCAAGCCACTCTGAGGATGATTTAAAAATTGGGGAGGAAAAAAATGAGTGTGCAAGTTTCAATTTGCGCACACGGAGAAAAAAGACTGGTTCGTGTAACAAACTAGATTATAGTTGTCTGTAGGTCCCTTACTGCAACCTCGTGTTTCGTTGTACGAAGTTTACGTATTGCTCTAGTAGCAATACGGTATAGCATTTAGCGTATTTGTTGCTGTAACGATGCGCCGAAGTTCGTACAGACATACTGTCAGTTACATAAACGAACCTTCTGTTATGTTCCGGTAACTATCCCGGTATAGCTCTGGGAGCTATACGCATGGGTCCCCGAGCTAAGCGTATAGCTATGGGAACTATACGCATGGGTCTCCGATCCAACTGTATAGTTCTCAGTTCGCGCGTCAAGCATAGCGACATCGATGCTCGGGATATTGTGCAATTTGCAGAAAATTATTGACAATGGACCAGTGGGTGAAGGAAAAATTATCACAGTGGGGTTTGGAGAAATACGAAGGCGTCTTTGAAGGTAAGTCACGCAGTTTTATAACGCTGTTACATGATATTAAAGTCACACGTCCAACCTAACCTCTAACTCTCGTAGGCCACATCGTTGCCTTGATTACTATTACTATATATAAACTATAAATTAAACGTACTTTAATATTCCAATTATCTTGAAACCTTCTCTGATAAATACTCTGTCTATAATTTATCATAAACCACATCGAAATAGGTTAGCTACATATGCTTATGATTTTGGCCCTCTAAAATTGACGTACTGAACGTGAGATAGTTGTTATAGGAATCCGTCATTCAGCTCCCACAGCTATACCGCATCGTTCGTGCAAGTAAATAACGTATGGCCGTACTGTTCTGTTCCTGTAGCTGAACAACTGTACTGTTGTGACCAAAGTCTCGATTATACCTACAAGAACTAGAAATCTGGCTGTCACAACGACACTTTTTTCTCCGTGCACTTATTCCTTACCATTTTCATAATTTCAGCGAACTTTTGTTCATTTTTCACTCAGACTCTATGGTGGACAATTGATTTTAACTTTTGATTTACACGCTCCAGAGGAAAAAAACACCACGCATTCAGACACACCTCTGATAGGCTCGTTGATATCGCTGAATCCCGATATGAATTTATTAATAATGAAACTTCGGAAATTCTCGATGTACGAAGAGTGCAGCTTTTTTTTGCGCGAGACCGGTCAAAACTAAATTCGCCAAGCGACGATCTATGCGAACGAGAGTTCGGCGAGGCGAAAAACAAAATAGATGGTCAAAAGAAAAGAAAAAAAAAAAGCTTGATTGATCCGTCAAGCTGGGCCTCGATTTTTTTTTTTTTTGTCAACTATTTCGTCGAAAATTCAATCATTTTTTCTCCCTCACTCATCTTCGATTCGCTCTCTGCATTTCGTCTGCCTATTGTTTAATTCTCATCCCACGAGAGAACTCTTTATCTCTATATTTCACTATTTTCAATAGCAAACCGTGTGGCTATGTATAATTCTCCAATCACAAAATACAGAAGCTCTTTGTTCGTTTTAACTTCATTTCAGTTTTTGTGTTCGTCTCTCTCTCTCTCTCTCTCTCTCTCTCTCTCTCTCTCTCTCTCTCTCTCTCTCTCTCTCTCTCTCTCTCTCTCTCTCTCTCTCTCTCTCTCTCTCTCTTTCTCTCGGAATTTTTTTTAACCCGCAAAAGTCCGGACATTCGGCTCACCGATGGCAATTGATAGTCGTTTAAGAAAATCGCTGCCGGCTCACGATTTCAATTAAATTACTCTTCGATCGATATTAGAGTTTTCGACCCCGCGAAACGTTCACTCGAACCTCTCTTCTTCTCTATTTTTCTACGATACCGCTTTTTCCATTACTTTTTTTTTTCCCCCTCCTCGAATCTATTTTCCGTCTAGTCCCGTTTTACGACTTCGCGGAAGTTACGCGAATTGGCGCGAGCCAACTGTGCACTCGAGATCCCTCGGCTGTATGGGTATAGTCGTCGGCGCAATTATATAGGAGCTCGGAGCCAAAGATTTGAAAAAAAAAAAGAAAAAGAGAAAAGTGAGATAGGAAAAATTTCAAGCAAACCCGAAAGCCACGGAGTTTATCATTATTTATTCGTATAACGAAGACAGATTTCGCAGATTGATGAATGCAATTTTTATGAGAAAATATATTCTACGATCGAGGAGTTATCGAAGAAAATTTTCATATGAAAATTTCATCGAAAGATTTTGCTTCCACATAAAGAAGGCCTTAGAGAAAAAGGTAATTTTAATCAACCACATCAAACGTTTAATTAAATATTCCACAACCGATATAATGCTCTAATATAACAAAATAATAATGATTAGCACATCTATTCATAAATTGGTCAATGTCTTCTCGAGAGTTATTGTTTTTTTTTTTTCAACTTCCTGGCAATTTTCAAAATATCGATAGTCGTGCATCGCTCTCTTGCGACAAATGTAAGTCAACAGAGTGCTCTTCGTAAGCCCTCCGAGGCTGCGCAATTGCATACAATCCCGAAAAAAAAAAAAATTCAGCTATTTGACAAAAAAAGTCTCCCAAATGTCCTGAACTCACCCAATACCCGCAGAGCATTGTTATACAAGTTTGCAAAGAGGGAAAAAATAAAATCTTTCACAGATTTTCCGCTACGTTTCTTCGCGTATAAGCTCTTAACGAGAATGGGACCCGAAAGCACGTATATATATAGACTAACCATCGTGCTCGAAGATTCTCCCCGAGAGAATTGGTATGTTGGAAACATCGGGGAGAAGAAATGAACAAGGTTTAGTCGTGGGGGAGAGTAGTCGCGCGAACGAAGAGACAAGGCGGAAAATAGGAAAGAAAAAGACGTAAGAGAAAATGAAGAGAACGAGGGGCGAATGGCCTATAGGAGGATCTATCCGTTTGGCTCTAAGCTTCGCCAGGAATTCAACAGCTACGTCACAGTGGATAAACAAGTGGTAACAAGCTACGTGTTCTCATTTCTTTCCTAGCTATATATACTACAAATATACCCGCTCCCGCGATCTTCTTTTTCTCTCTCTTTATCTTTCTCTCAATGTGTACTCATCTAAGTGCATACGACGACCCAATTCCTACTTCCCCGAGACAGCGACGTGAAAGACAAAAATTCGCCTAATTTAAAAATGATCAATTATAAATTCTTTTTTTCTTTTCAATGATAATTCAAGGATCAAAAATCTTTCGATTAGGCAGTCTCGTTCCAAAATTCGATTGGAGGCCAATCCGAAGAAAGGTCCATATTCCCCCCGCCGCCCCCGATTTTTATGTTACACAAATCGATCCATCAAAATTCTCATTGAAACTAAGTCTTTTTTTCCATGTACGACTATGTACACGATACTTATAAGACTATGAAAAAAAAAAGAATAAAAAATGTATATGAAAAATTGATGTATCTTTTGGACGACGAACATTACAATTTATTTAAAAAATGATCAAAATTGAATTTATTAGATATAAAAAGTTCCGTGCATTGTTAGAGAAGCAATAAGAGATTCTTCGGGGATATTGTATTGTCCTCCAAGGGGTTTTTTTCAGCTCTTATTATCACGCCAAGTTTCTCGGGCGAGCAGAGAGTCAAATTTTCATTGAATTTCGCGCCGTCTTTTCCCTCAACTTTCCCCGGGGGCATCGAGAATATCCACGTACGTCCACAAAATCCCGCGGGACTATTGCCTGAGACGCGACGACAAGCGAATCTAGGAGACGGACGATACGTGCCATTCGCTCTCTCCAGTGAGAGAGAAAGAGAGAGAGAGAGAGAGAGAGAAGGTGCATGGAAATCCTAGCTATATCAATTCATCTCGCTTTAAGTCACTGCGTGGTTAAAGCTAATTGATTTTCATAAAAATGCCACCATTCGTAGCAAAACGGACAATACTTGGGTAACACTTTGACAATTTCCCTCAATAAAAGTACAAAGTACAGGCGCACGCATGCGGATAAGTTTGTTAAAAATTTACAGCGTGGTCCAAATTTGCACCAATTTCTCTAAATTCCCATAAATATGGATGAATTATACGCGTGCGGTGTATGTGTATGTATATTGTGAAAAAAATCGTTTTTCTTCGGGAAATGGGACGAGCTGGCGCAATGCTTCCGGTCCCCGATAAGATCCCCCCCCCCCCCCTCCCGTGTATAATAGAGTCGACTCGATTCCGTTGTTTCTGTAACGAAAAACCGCGAGAAAATCTCGGGGGACTGATAATGTCTCCGTGTAATTAATCCATGTTTGCGATAAAATCCCTCGGATTTTTTTCGACAAGCCAGAAAATAATTGGTATATATATTTTTTTCAATACAATTTACCATATATGTATATTTAATATTTATAAATGCACATTGCCTGTGAGAGTTAATTTGATATACAGGAGGAAAATTATTGATATGACATTATAAGTGGTAACCAATATTAGCTGTATTCGATCGTCATATATATCATCCCTGATAATATGACGATCACAGGCTTTAATTTTAAACTCTTTGCGTTTCATGTTTGTACTTTTTGTACTGTGGCTGTCGTATATATTAACGAGATAAATTGATCTTGTATGATTGAATTATTTCCATTGGCGAGAACATAAATATACCAAAATTGAGATAAATAGAACGGATTTATAAATAAGGTAACCGTGTTTTTAATATTTAACTACCACGTATCGAGAGAAGAAAAAAATCGGCTTGATTCGATTAAAGTTCAACGGAATGAAAACAACTTTATTATCAAAAATAAATTGAACACAATTGTGCGAATGCCGGCCTATTGAATGGCCTGATAGGCTGGGTTTTTGAATAAGCTTTATTCAAACCAAACACACCAGTTCCATCAGTTTAAATAACATTTATATATGGTTCGCTCTTGAACATTTTTCAATGAATTTCTCAATAATATAATTCGAATAAAAATTTGCTTCGTTCGATTAAAGTACAGTGAATCTAACTTGATTAGTATTTTATAGTGTTGAATCAAGAAGACGTTTGAAAAAAAAAAGTTCTAAATTTTGAAATTCACATTTACCTCGGTAAAGTCATTGGCAAACCAGTTTGTCGATGCTATCGAGAGTCTTTTTCTCCTAATGGATAAGAATATTCGAAGAGAGATGTAAAAATCGGTACAGCGAGAACGATGCGAAGGGGCATTGAAAGAATGAAACAGAGATTGGAAAGTATAGGAATGCGTATATACAGATGGCGTAAGGCGAGCAATAGAAAAGCGACTTTTATCATAAAATATGAAATTCCAATGCAGGACCTGCAATTCCCAATGTCTTCTTATACATTATATATATATATATATATATATATATATGTACTTGCTTTTGTAGCGAAAGTACGCAACATTGCGTCGTTTATAACGCTCTTTCCTCGGGCCGTTTACGGGCTTACGAATCCAATATCCAGGCGCTTTGACCCCCCTCCCCGCGAGTGTAACACACCCCATCGACCTTCTGGTATTGTCTTCTATCGTGAAATGCGTATTACATCCTTCTACTATATACACGGACAACTATAACACGGACGATATACTCGATCCAAATATGTACAGGGTGGGTCAACTAAATGTGTCGCGGACCGACGACTCTTGAATGATTAAGGAGGAACAAAAATGGTCACCTATATGATCGAAAGCCAATACTCATTGATCGTCGAACTCTCATATTCGTCGATTATTGATATTCATTCTCTCTGATCCTGAATCATTTAAGATTTATCGGTCAGTATATAACTTTAGTCGAATCACCCGGTATATATAACATCGACGCCTGAACTTATATGGCAGTCGATGTTACCTATAAAATCTTCAATATTTATATATGATTGGCGATATAAACGCACGCGAGTCTCGTTCAAAGAGTTTATCTCTATCGGAAACGTCTATGTGCTCTCGATGAGAGTGTACATATATATCGAGCCCTCCAACCTCTCTATACGATACAATGGCACTTTAGTTTTCCGCTTAAAAGAGGGCCCGGATGGATAATGGAAGAAGAACGCCGCGTCTGCTATTGTCGTGGCGATATCTTGAAGAAACGATTTCGCTATATATCATTTCCTATGTCACACGCGCGACTTCCGACTTCCGACAATTCCTGTCCTGTCGCCATTTATCACGATTTAAGCGGTATACGATCACGTTATCAAGTTCAAACTCTATTACACATTTAGCTTGACAACGAAAACTCTTCTTCGAAATTGAAATGTGATTTTACATTTCTATAGCAATTTTTATGCTTGTGTTATTTTAGCGTGTACGAATTCTTGGATATTTCAATGAAATTTTTTGATCGTCTCATGGAAATTTCATTCACAAATGATTGTGATTTGCACTCGAGGCATGCAGAGGAAAATGAAAAAAAAAAAAAAAAAAAAAAAAACACTTTACGTTCCAACTCGTCGGTGTCAAGATATACGTGTATAATTAGCGAGCGAGAGTCCAAAGTATATAAGAGAAAGAAATAAGAGATTCGACAGAAAAGTGACAGAATTCACAAAATTTCGTCCACTTTGAAATTCATCGGGAACGAAAAAAATAATAATAATCTTGTTCGTAAAGACGAACTTGTCTGCGCTGGCCTGATTATTAGAGCAAAAGAGGAAGAGCGAACGGTATGTGCTCGAATAGAAAAAAGAGGCGAGGAGAGAATTTTGGAGTGACGGGTTTTTTCTGTAGCTTAGGAAAAGCGGCTTTACTCCTCTACCTCCTTTAACCCCAAATTGTAGGAAGAGAGAGAGAGAGAGAGAGAGAGAGAGAGAGAGAGAGAGAGAGAGAGATAGATAGAGAGAGAGAGAGAGAGAGAGAGAGAGAGAGAGAGAGAGAGAGAGAGAGAGAGAGAGAGAGAGAGAGAGAGAGAGAGAGAGAGAGAGAGGAGAGAGAGAGAGAGAGAGAGAGAGAGAGAGAGAGAGAGAGAGAGAGAGAGAGAGAGAGAGGGAG
>OY751319.1:28249317-28343963 GCA_963564615.1 Rhorus exstirpatorius
CGAAAGCCTCACTGGCTTCTGGTATGTCCGTCTGTCTCCAAAACTCCGCTGTCTCATTTCGTCTGTTGGCTCTTGTCCGTCCAACCACGCCGTAACGAGCCTTCCAGGCCTTCCGGCAGTGCCAGATGGAGAGAGATGGACAAAGAGAGAAAGAGAGAAAGAGAGAGAGAGAGAGACACACACAGTGAGTATTATATGTACACGACAATGCCAAGAGGTCGCGCAAATGTATATCCAGAGCGGTGGATACCGGAGGGCATACAGACAGACGGTATCACCGACCCGCTACCCTTTATTTCCCGCGGAAACTTTTCACCCTACCGTGTCTCACTCGTCTCACTTTGCTTCGATGTACATACCACGTGTACACTAACAAAGAAGCCGTCACGAGATTTCCCTTCAATCTTCCATCTATATACATCATGTTCTTTCTGCCCGTAGCCAGAATACATAATAATAACAAGGATAGTAATAATAATTTGTGTTCTTGAAAGGAGAACTCTCGTTGGGCACGCATTGACCAAACAAATTTACAATTTATTACGTGTATTCGGTTTTTGTTGCTCAATCCTACTCGGAAAGTTCATGAAAAATAGAAACTTGCGCTCTGCTTTCTTTATCATTTTATCGCATTCGCTATAAGCGAAGCTCTGGTAGAGAGAAAAAAAAATTGTGTGATGGGTAAAACGGTGGAATTTGGATCTTTCGTAAATCATTGAACTACTAGAATGCAAGTTGTCAAATGAATGTCCAATCGTCCGTTCAAAGTGCCTCGCTCTCCGACCAAAAAGCGATGGCAGTTCGCACATTTCAGTTATTTTGTAATTGCGCTTTTTAATCTTTTCGGAGCCAAATTTTCTTTCAACGGCGATTTTTCTTTTTCATTTTGATTTTCAGTTAATTCAATTTGATTTTCCATTAAATATCCATAGCCACAATTAATTATTCCGAATTATTCGAAAAAACGCGTAATCTTAATTTTTTTTTTTTTTTTTTACAAAAAATAACGAATCTCGTTTGACGCTGCTTCGTTAAGGAATTATTTTTCCAGGACTTTTGGCGGTAAAAGGAGAGAGTACAGCGACGAGGGAGAGAAAAAAAAATGTTTCATCTTATTTTTCCCCATTGTTTGCTACAATATTGACAAACTTTTCCGATCTCGAGCTAACACAGGAAAAACCTTGACAGCCACGCATATAAACGCCAATTTATTTTCATATTTATTTTTTTATGCTGTATACGTGCAATGAGATTTTCCGCTTCTTGCGAGGGCGGTTTTCTCTTCCTCCTGTCGGGGATGGATCAGGGATGAGAGTACGGGACAACACACGTACTCCCTGAAGACTCTTGCTGTCTGACATGCAGCAAAATCGGGACAGGAGAATCTACGGGAACGCTTCTACGCTTTTTTTTTTCTTTCGCGAAACCTTGTTGAATGCATGCTATACGACTTTTCCTCAAATGTAGTTTCGAAAGGATAAAGTGCAACTACTCGTGGTAGAAATTTTGCGTTCTTCCTCCCGAACGTTATTTCTCCTTTCCCTCGTCTGTGCAGTCCTCGATTTTCTTATTATAGCCTTAACCTATTTACCTGCATCAATATACGAAGAAAGGAGTAGAGAGAGAGAGAGAGAGAGAGAGAGAGAGAGAGAGAGAGAGAGAGAGAGAGAGAGAGAGAGAAGATGAGAGATAAAGTAAGAGCAAGATCGAGAGAGATGTGACTCTTCAGCAAGATTGAGGAAGAGAAAAAAGAGTGGAGAACTCCAGTCGTGAACGAAGAGGAAGAATACATATATATACGTATTTATGTACATAGGCAAAGGGTTTCTCGGAGGGGAAAATGGAAAAAGTTTTTTCAGTTTTTCTGATGGTGAATGGAAGGAACGATCAGATTAGCCCGAAACACATTCGGGGGTTTAAGAAAAAAGTAGGACGCGAGATGAATGGTCTCATTCCGAGACAGAGTTGGACATTTCCTCTGGCATAAAAAGTGTCAAAAGGTCATTGAGCGAGAGGTCAAAGTCTTACGACCGATAAGAAAAAAAAAAAAAATAGCCAGTTAGACGAGTGAGACCTGCCGATTCAAAAGTGTCAATTTTTCTATTTTTCATTAAATTCAAAGTGTCCATGAAATTTAAACATTTACCCTTTTTTTTATCCTTGAAATTCCAAGATTGTCGACTAAAATATGCAAAACATAAACGTTTTATTTGCGAAATTGCAACGAACATTTTTCTCTTCGGCTATCGGATGGAAAAGATATGGGAATCGATGTGACCAGCCGATAAATTCACACGTGGCCTTGACCCACCCATAGTTCGCGAGAAAACAAATGGATAGATTAACGTCAGACGATTTTTCGAGTTATAGCCGAGAAGGCAAAGCCACATGAGTATATGTGTGCGAATGTTGAAAGTTAATTCGCTTCTACTGCTGCAACGGGGATGGGAAAACCGCGAAGGAGAATAAAGATTGTCGATCGTGAGGATTTACGAGCGGTCAATTACTTCACAGCACTCGGCCAGTGGTTCTCATGTTACCAATTCTTCGATCGCTTCCAGCATAGCCCCTGAGTTGGAATTGCACTCATACGTTCTGGCGACAGTCTCATCTTTTTCATTCTGTCGTTTTCTCTTTCTGTCCCGTAATTCTATGGCACCAAGACCCCACACGAGAGAGCGGTTGAATTATCAATGTGACGTGTGGATTATGAGCGACGGGTTCAGCCATTTTTCAAGCTTCGATGCTTCATCACGAGTCCCATTATTATTTTTACAATTTGTCACCCTTTCTGTCCGGACGCGGTATCCTCGGTATACAGAGGGAAATGTACAGAGAGATTTGACATCGAAGATTAGGTCGAAGGGGTTTGCTAGGAATTTGCTAAATAAGGATTTGCTATGAATAAATGTGAAGTGAAGCGAAGAAAATCTAAAGGGAATGTTCCCTTTTAGGTCTCACTTTAGGTGTTATCTCGGAATGTTGCAAATAAGAGAAAACATCAAAGGTTATTCGATTGAAAATAAATACTTCCAACGACTTTGGGTGATGAAGAAGAGGACATTTTTTTGCCCCAAAACATCCTCGAACGAAAACCAATATTTATCTCGATAAATCCATGTATAAATAGGAAATAAATTTGTTTCAAACTTCGGTCGAAATTGGCTCGTAATACCTCGATGATGAAGTATGTTATGTCAAACGGGCGTTTGGATAATTTACGGTAATCTCCATCTTTCCTATCGTAGACGAGATATGGTAGAGCGATATATGAGAGTTTGATCGGGATTTATGAAGAATTGCGGGTGTGTCGGGCACGTCTCTCAATTTATCCAGAAACTTGCGCTACACGCGAAAGCTCAACTTACCGAACGGCTCGAGGGGACTTTGGTATAATATAGTTTTACCGAGAGGATATCCTGGATGAGTAATATACGATATCGCAAATACGTAATCCTCTGTCGCGATAAAACCGCGTTACCAACGCTTCAAAAAAGGGTTAAACCATAAATTTCCTCACTCTAAGACCAAAATAGTTTTGAGGGTCTAACATTTTTTTTGTTCTACAAAATGATAAAAATTTCTTCAATGATACTTCCAACGATGAATAATACATCCGCTTCGACATTCGTTGTATTTTTCGAATAATAAGATCCTGAGAAAGACATTCTCCGGTCCATCGGTTTGTTAAAAAGTTACTGTCCCATCTGCCCGCGGTAGCCCGACCATCCCGGAATTACCCTAGTAGTCGATTGACGTACTGCCGAAGCTTCGCAAACTAGATTGAATGAGATCTGGGAACCACCGAAGTTTCAGCGGTTCACCATTGGTCTCTCTCTCTCTCTCTCTCTCTCTCTCTCTTTCTCTATCGAGGCTTTCCCGAAGAGAAATATACGGGAACAAGGGGTTTTGGTCTTCTCTGTCGGTTATTCCCTTTCACCCTCGTATTCCACTAAAACCCTCCAGCAGGCACTTCCTTCTCTCGTTCCTCGCTCCTTTTCCGTCACACCGCGAAGCATCCCGCGTGAAACTGCACGCCACAGCTTCAAGAGATTCAGAGACTTCGATTTCTCGAACGGTGACCGTATTTCATAGTCGAGCAAGAAGGGACCCCAAGGCAGACGGGAGATTAATCTACGAAGCTACTTCCACATCTCTGCTGAAGCTCTCATCTTGATATACACACGTGTTCACCTCATCGGATCTTCGAGATCGCCAAAATACACACGTGCACACATTCACTCTGTTCCTCTTTGATCCGCGGTTCTTCCGGAATGTTCTTCTGCGATGTAACACACAGAGTAAAACGGGATCCATACTCCGCGCATGCTTCGCAAAAACACAAGTGTGGAACTGAAGCGAAAGGACCAAACCGCTGTTTAACGTTGCACTTGGGCTCTTCACTTGCTCTCCTCTTTATACCTTTATTCAAGCCACAATCTGGCGAGAATCTGACCCAGCTGGTTGGTAAATTTATCGTCACTGGGGCAGCGCCTAGTGGCAGTTTCGACTCCAGCGGCTAACCATCGACGTTCACCCAACTTCCGGCTTGACAAACTCACGCCTCTCGACATTCTCACCTTCATATCTTGTCCTCCTTATCAAAGAGCCCATTAAAAAGTTAGTCTTTGAGAATCGTTAATCTGGGTTTCATTCATTCTCCGGGTGGATACTTTTTTTTTTCAAATAATCTCACCAATGTTATCGCGATATAGTTTTGATCTTTTGTGACTTTTCGTTGTGGCATTCGTTCATCCGAAAATCCATCTTCTCGGACTTATCGTCTCGTCTCTCATTACGATCGATTCGCTCGGTATACATTTCTCATAACCGAGAATGTAACTAACCGGGCATGAAATTTCTCCGAATTAAAGTGAACGAGTGGACGAAGAAAATAAAACGAGAACAAGGAGGAAACCTATGCGGGTTACCGGACGAACGAAGGAGATGTAAGCTTGTCGGCGTGTTGGTTTGCGAAGTATGGTGGGATAGTACGAGTCGTATTAGGATTCTTGAGTCGTATGGTTCGCGTCCTGATCCGTCGGATTCCCTTTACCCACAGCTTGTATACAGAAACTCTTCGTGCGGACTTCTCGCTTCGTAGCATCCGGGCCGATCGCAAAGATTTCGTCGTCCCTTACAATTTCGTGGCTTCTCGTTCGCCATCGTCTGTGCACGTAGTACAAACCCTCCAGCAAACCTTACCCAATCCTCTGTCAACGTATATATACACATGTATCGATAGCTCAAAGCCATAAGGTCGTATCGAGCATGTCTAAGCATAGGCATCGAAGCTCTATTGTCGTTAAGCTATTGATATACCTTTCCTGAACGCCACGCTCTCTCTGTTCCTTAGTAAATGTATATACATACAAATAGGTGGATGTATATAAAGGATGACGATACTGGGAATCCCGTACGGAAATCGTACGTGTCTCTCGAGAAACAGCAAGAATCTGGATGATGGGTGCTCATGAAACTGGAGAGAGTCAGAGCGGGCGAGAGGACACGCGAGGAGAGGAACTTATCGGCTTTTTGTTTGGCTCTCTCGCACGTACGATCATACAATACATCCTCTTCTCTCGTAAAAAAAATTCAGAGAAATTTGCGTCCGAAAGACTTCGTCACACCGAATATACTCGCTGGTTGATTTTTTCCTGATTTTCAATGAACCGGGAACTCCTCCGGAGAATCTCAAAAATGTCGCAAGAACCAAAGTATCGTGATCAATAAGAACCGACTGGCAACTTCGATGCTGTCATCTCCGCGTGACCAATTTTGTTGTAACAATGATTATATCAATCAGGAATCATACCTCGAGAGCTTCTAAACAATAGGGCATGATCCACATAAGTCATAGTGACGAAACAATGTTTCTTATACCCCCTTTCATTTGAAAGCCGACAACATATGCAAGTAATTGAAAAACTTAACCTCTATTCACCGCTACGAATCGATTAAGGGTATACGGAGAGAGAGATGGACGGATCCATAATTGATGCTAAGCTGGAAATTTCAATTTGGGTTAGATCCCATGAGTATGTAGCCAGTTGGGTAAGCTCACTGGCGAGTCATCGCATTGACCGGTTGACCTCAATTATCGGCCAAACTCTCACTCTCTCTCTCTCTCTCTCTCTCTCTCTCTCTCTCTCTCTCTCTCTCTCTCTCTCTCTCTCTCTCTCTCTCTCTCTCTCTCTCTCATCACATTGTGCGTGCATTTCTCGGTTTCGTGATGTCGATGTTTCGCGTTTGGGGTTGTAGGGCTATATATATTGTGCTCGGGCGCGCTCATGGAGTGTGTAGCGAGAGTTGAAGCTTCAAGGGATTGGGGAAAACCAGGAGTGAACCCGCTGTTACTTCTCGACAAGTGTTCGAAACCCCAATGGCCTTTCATGTAGCATATATATAAATATATATGTTTAAGGATGAGGTTTGGGCAATTCTAGGATTGGAATAGCGCGCGAGAGTTTCGACGGTATATCCCACGTTAACATCCGATCTGTTTCGATGAACGACACGACGAAGCGGCAAACCAGCTCTAGAAGTACTACATATAACGGTGCTGTAACACCAGAAGACCATCAAGTTCACGCTCATGCACGCCCGATACGTCCTTTTGACTTCGAGCAATCGATACACATATACTTTATGGGTTCAGGTTGTCTCTATATGGTTGCTAGGGAGCTAGAAACGTCGCCTTGTTTCCGGTGACGGGACGGGATGGCAGTGAGAGAGCTGACGTTGTAATTTCACACCGCGTGCGCCCTACAAGCTCCATTATATATCGTTTGGATGAACCTATATAACAGACCTTACACGACCTTTGCAAACTCTCTCTCTCTCTCTCTCTCTCTCTCTCTCTCTCTCTCTCTCTCTCTCTCTCTCTGTCTGTCTTTCGTGGTTGAAATGAGACGTAAAGCCTCGCTATCCGTCATTCCAATGATTTCCCATGGAATTGCGTTACATGACAATCACGTGCCGCAGCAAAACAGCCAAGATATCACATCCCATAAAGTTTTACGATTAACACATACGAGATTAATACGACAAATAATTGGAGAGTTCTGCGACGAGTATAAAAATGCAATGAAGCGATAATGAAGTTCGGAGAATGCGAAATATCGATATTATCAGAGGAACATGATATTCACAATCCTCGTTTATGGTTGGGGGATAATCGTATCAAGAATATTGTTGGCTATGGTAGATACCACGGTGAACGTAAAGTTTTGATAAAAATGACAGTGTTGATAAAAATGGTGTTGCTATTCGGTGGCGCTGGGAGCAGCAGTTTGCGATAAATTCATAAGGGCCTCCGCAGGCAAAGGTATAGCCAGAGTGTAGGATCGTGTTTAGTCCGGTTAAACGATATTAAGCTCTCCCATCAGTGTAACCACTCTCTTTCTGATTCTCGCTCCCTTCCATTCTCTCTCTCTCTCTCTCTCTCTCTCCCTCACGGTGGATGAAAACGAGGAACTTTACCCGTTAACGACCGCTCAGCCACCGGTGTGCTGCTAGGGATTCTGGTAATCACCCGGAAAATAGACGCGAAAATGGAAAAAGAGAGAAGAACGAAAGAGAAAAAAAAATGTGAGTGTGTGGAACTCTCCTGACCTAGCACTAGCCATTTCTATTGAAAAAAAAAGAAAAAAAAAACTCCGAACGATACCGACGATAGTGGACGCGCGATCAGGGTGTGGCTACGGCGATCTCTCAAGTTAAGTAGCAATGGCCACGGCCAATACTTGGATAGGTGACCACTTAGCCATGCTCTGGCTTGTCGCGCTAACTACCGAGCGGAAGGCAGTTCTACTGAGTTTTTGATGCTAACACATCGGAAACTCGGTAAAAACAAAAGGCCTTCTGTATCGGCATGGGTTTTCGCAGTTTCTCCATGTCTACAGCGAATGCTATATAGTGTAGCTAAGGAAGCAGCCGTGTATGCTACGGAAGTTAGCTTAGTGAAGTAGCGAAGAGCGAAGGGAGTGAGAGGAGGGTGCAAATGTCGCGTAAAAACCTGCAAGGGTACACGATAACGAACTCAGGGAAAAAACTCCGAACGATATAGCTAGAGAAACAAAGAGAGAGAGAGAGAGAGAGGGGGTATATCTTTTGACTTATTTGTAAAAGGTTGAAGGAAGTTCATTCTCTTCAATTGAATTTTCCTAGACGATCAATTCAATTGTCATAATTCCAGTACGAACATCCAAAATTTGAGGATCGATAGGGTAATTGACAGCGATAATTTAATGTCGACTATCCGAACACCAAATGTACGAAATTTTTATTTCAAACACGTCAAAACGATCGCGCACGGATTAATGTCAGTATTCACAAAACTTAAGAGATCCCGAGACGTTTATTTAGGAAGTATATAATTCTCCAAGAAATATTTATCTCCAGAAATTTCGCTCCGAAAGACTGGATTAATATTAATCTCGAAAGTTGAGATCTCTCGTTATAACAGAAAATCGAGACTCGGTGTATAAATATATAATATATCAATAAGGATCACCGACGATGCGGAGTTCGAGCATCGTGAAAATATCTCAGTGAGGCATATATGACGCACCCCATGTGGATGGATTAACATAACATCGACGGATACTTTTGCTTTCGTGACATGGAAAAATAGCCCCTTGCATACATGAGGCTAGAACCTGTCGACGCACTTTCCGATAATATTGAAAGCTCGCTCGTCCGGAGATTCCGTATATTTAAGGAAAGTCGAGTGCTGCGTGCGCGCGGCAAGGGGAATGTAAGGCACGGACGTGGGTAACGTGTGGGGCATGTTGCATTAGGCATTTGTTTTACCGTAGCCATGGCTCGATTCATAACAAGAAATCGGATTTTTCATCCATATTATTATTTATTGCTAATTAACGGTGTTGTTCAAGGTTCTGAATTTTTGCAGGAGGCATCGTAAGGATATTTTCAACAATATCCAGAAATTAGTTTGCTATGTAAACAGGTCATCTGCGCTCATTGACTCTGAAACTCCGTCTAATTTCACGATCTGCCATAAGAAACTGTGCTAAATGGCCCAAATTTTAACTTTTTTTTTCTCGAAAACGGTGTAGCCGGACCTATGGATACTTTGGGGTTAAAATTTTTGTGGACACATCTATGTATAAAAAAAAAAATCAGTACCTCTCAACAGATATCGATGTCGCACTCGACCCTCCTTAACCACATTTTCGGATCAACGATTGGCTCGGCCAGATAAAAACACACATGGGAATTCAATGAAAAATGCACGAAAGCTATTTTATCGATTCAAATATATACCTCCAAAATTTTTATCCTCGCTCATTATTTTTGGTTAACCACAAAATGGATTGTACGAACATTGTATTCCATTAGAATCGAGTTTTTTTTTAGGTTTCGTAGAATATGCTATTATTATGATTATTGTCATCGTATATTTATTAATGTTATTCATCGAATATACAAAAGTGCGTCAGTACACAAAACCAATGAATCCCCTCTCGTTATCGTATTAATTACGAACGAGAACATTTTCACAGTTATCTTTTTGTAATTCTCTCTCTCTCTCTCTCTCTCTCTCTCTATTCTTTGTTCATGTTGGAAAAGTCACGGTACACATTTGCGATAATGAACACCGCCTCTGATTAACGATCGGGTGTTATTCTCTCTTTTCACAGCAGCGAAAATCCGAGAGGCTTCGCGTGTTCTTGTTTCGAAAATAAAATGATATAAAAAAAAAAAAAAAACGTGCAATGAAACAAAACGCGGGTGCAATGACAAAACAAAAAAAAAAGATCTATACGACGAGTACAATTGTCAAGATACTCTGGATACACGCGACACAGATGTCGCGGTTCGAGCTTTAGTTCTCGCGAAACAATATCGTGTCAACCTTGTACTCATCCGCCGTAACGTCGAGATCCAATTAAACCGTTAACTGGAGCACTGTTGATTATATACTCGTGATTATCGAAAAGAATTTTTAAAAAATATCGCGACGTTGATTCTCGCATATATCGCTCGTCGATAAATTTATCGCGAATCTCGATGATGAAAAATTCACACAAATTAGTTTTAAGTTCAATCAATATATGTATAATTAAAGAATTTATCATATATTATTATCCAAAGTTCGATGTGATATTAAAAAAGTAAACATGAGAATCATTGGAAATTTGGTCGAATAATTGTTTTTTCTCGTTCTATCGTTTCTTCGTATCGTGCAATGTGCAATTTTTACGATTGCCGAAAAATACCTTGCGCATCTTGCCTCGAAACCAAACTCTAGTAATAAAAAAAAAATATCACAAGCGCAAAAGCTCGACAGGGGGTTTTCTCCGAGTGTATATCTGCGTCGAGACGTAAAGTGGAACAACCGGAGCGAAGGGTGTTTTGTTAATACCCTTACTTGATACAAACTTTTCGTATTCACATGGATTCGGTGTATACCGTGAGGCGCAATAAGGGCCTCCCCCACCCCCCCCCCCCCATGCCAAACGCGTATAGTAAGCTGCTGCACTCTCGTTGAAGGGAAATATTCTTCGTGGCAAAAGTTTTCGGCGCTTCTTGTTTCGTATACATATACATACGTAACAAATGGAACATACACAATGTTGTACGGTTTGGTTAACCATTGGGCACGACGAGAAGCTTCGAGCGAGACAACCAGTGTATAACCACAGGTAAGTATAACTGTGGTGATCTCTGCTGAAGTAATATCCAACCTATCCCCCTTTCGCCATCGCCAAACCCACCCTCGTTCACTGACTTTTGGAGGCTTTTCTTCATCTATATACTTTGGCCACAGCTCCTCGTACAACGGCTATTTTTGTTCTTCCCTTAATCTCTTCTGCCTCTCTGTGTTTTAACGTCTTATTTCACTTCCCTCGCACTTTTACCTGCTCTCTTTTTCCTCTCTTTCTGTCTTTTCATCCTTTATATTTCTATATATATATATATATAATATGTGTGCATACAGCTTTCTTCTTTCGCGCTGAGAATCGCACAAGAGACAAGAAGATCTCTCGCTAGACTGCCCACGGCCACGACGTTAATTTAAAGTTTAACGAGGTTCTTTTCGTGCGGCAACAGGGAGAGTTTTGCTCTTACTCTCGCTTTCTCTTCCCCCCCCCCCCTCTCTCTCTCTCTCTCTCAACAACCTCGTGGATACACGAGACGAGGAATTAATTGGAAGCTAGAGCCTTTTGAAAATGTCCACCTCGTTTATACCACCGTTTCTTCATTATGGGTACTTTTTCTTGCCCCAAGGGATCCCTTTCTCTCTCTCTCTCTCTCTTTCTCTTTCCCAATCCCTCTTTCTATTTGCAGCTTTTATACTCGTCCCCATTGCTACTTTGTCAAAAGTTTTTTTTTATCAGGAAGCTGTACTTACGAATTACGACGCTAATAATGAAAACAAAACTTCGAGTCGACTTTTTTTTTCGTAACGAAATGCACGAGCGAGAGAGCTATATAAGGATTTGATTAGGCAAAGATGAAATATTCCGGAGCGTAAAGTGGAAAATTTTAATAGCTCCTCGTGCGAGCACTCGACTGTGTATTTTGAAAGATTGGTTAATTAGACGCCGAACTTTATCGCGCACCCATTGAGCTAAGTTGGGAAAGATAAATTGATATTTCCCTCATAAATGTACGATGGTAAGGGAATTTTTTTTTTTTTAATAATTTCTTGCTGGATTAAACGCTCTCGGGTTTCGACTTTTAATTTCCATTAAAAGTGATTCGCATGAAATTCATCGAATTAAATTATCGGGTAAAGGTCTCGAGAGATATTAAATTATCCGTCATATCGATTTTCACAGTCAGAGCCCGCGTTAAGTCGAATCAGAACTTGTTCCAGGGTTTTCAGCAAACAAACAAAACAAAAATCAAAGTTTAATCCTTTTGTCGCAGTGGAATGTTATTTGGCGACAAAAGTGGCATGAGCTCTCGCGCTCGGGGTAAAATGGATAGCAAAATGGAGAGTTTTAAGCGCATCCTCAGTGAAATGTACGAAGGAAAAAAAAAGGGTGGAAAAAGCTTCACGCAATATCCCCCCCCCCCCCCCCCCCCGTGAGTAAGAGTGGCGAGAGAACAGAATGTACGGACTGTATATCTATGTATACATAGGCAAGAAAGAAATTAGTTATTCATGGACCTTTAGTGCCTTTCGAGTGGAAACGGAAAATTCTTTCGTCTGTATTTCACACTATTGCCCGAGAGGATTTGCCCAGCCCAGCTGTGACAGCGTATCCGAGCTAGAGTGAATGTATACACCAACAACGAGAGAGGGCTCTGCACGATTCTCAATTCGTGAATAATCCAAGAAATTCCGAGAGCCTGCTCTCCCCTCTTAAGCTTCTTACACAACGAGACGACAGCTGTACAGTACACGATGTACATCAGCATGGAAAGTGGGTACATGGTATACAGTGACGTTTCAATTATTTGTAAAAGAAAACTTTTTTCCAACATCAAGAGCAGATCATAGAAACATTTTTACTTTCTCGATCGGTATAGAGCAAATTTCACAAAATTTTCATCGTATTTTTTGTCATTCAATTTGATATTTCTCTTTTTTTTCAAAGCAATTTACACCATCGGTCCATAAGATTTTATCATTTGGTAAATCAAGCTGGAATTGCAGGTAAGGGTTAAGATAACATTTAATATGAATTTTAATATTAGCTTTTTTTTCATATATCTCTGATGTAGGATGAAAAAAAAATTGAGAAAAATTTCATTTCAATCCCAAATACAAAAAATCGACTTAAAAATTGAATTATACTGAAATCAATCGAATAACTCAAATTTTCAATACCTAATTGTTAATTTTTTTTTCAATGTGGATTTGAGAAAAAAAAAAGTCAACCATTTTTTTCAAAACAGCCGGAGATTTGGTCCATCGAATTTGATCACTTTCACCGTGCTCTCGTCTATCGCGATATCGTGAAAATGCAATTTTGCAACGAAATTATTTACAAGACTGTTTTCTCGTCAGGACAATAGTCGTTTTTTCATTTGAATATTCAACACAGACATATCAGAATTTCAGAAGAATAGAATTTACATACATTTTATATTGCGCTTGACCTCTCGAAACTCTGTACGTAAATCCCATTTTTAAAAGTTTGCAATAAAAACTATGAATTCTCTGCTACATCTCGAGTGCATTTTGTTTTAATCAATATTTATCACCCAATTGTCGGTGTTACAGTGTGGCTCGAGCTTGATACTACATTGCCCATTCACTATCGAGCATATTTTCCCATATCTACATAGTCGATGTTTTTATAAGCGGTATCAAAAAAAAAAAAAAAAGAAGAAGAAATTCGAAAACTATGCCGGACTGTAACTGCTGCAAAGCTACCCTTCGTTCAGCTAACTCACGAGCAACTATATATATACGTTAGTATTATATAGAGACACGAGAGTATGGACTGGTGGCACACGAGTTTGCCAAATTATTCCACCCTCGACTCGACTTGGACGAACGAGGAACACAATACAAAACCGTGGATGTATATGTAATATATATATAATCCTACCGCACTATACACATGTATATATGTATATATTTAAGTTTACACAGGAGCCAGAAAAGCGGGTGAGTTTCGTATAAATTTACTTGGGCGTGTCGGGAATCGAGAGGGTGGTATATATTCACCCCCAATGGACGCATGTATACATATATATGTGTGTGTGTTTATACAGAGCGAACGGAGTCTGAGAGAAATGTGATGCCACACGAGAAAAGGAGCTCGATCGGTTTTTCCCGAGAGTAATAACTCGCGTTGCACACCGATCGGTAATTTTGTTTGATGTACGCAAGAGGTCTGCGGATGGCTAAGAGGGTGAATGAAAGAGGGAATGAAAGAAGAGGGTCGATGGTTCTAACCGGGCCAGAGGAGGAAGAGACAGTATCACTTAAGTTCCGTATACGTAATAGTACATAAGTCTCCTCTAAAGCTCGAGCAATGACGACGATGAGACGACTCTCTCGGTTGGGTGAATCGAGAAGGAGAGAGATAGATAGCCCCAGAGTGGAACTCAATATGACCCGGAAGTGAGAATATTATTTCTCGAAGGGAGCCCCCCCTCGGAGACGGTGTGCGGGAGAATGCTCGATGAATCTTATTATATTCGTAAAAGCATATATCGAAAAAAAATGTATTGTGATGTTACCAAGATAAGATTGATTATTAGATTTGTCGCTGGATTTTTTTTTTTGATACAAATAATGCACGGATGAGGATGTCTATATGAAAACTCGAACAAGTTTACCGCAGCTAATTTGCGCTGAATAAATAAATTGAAAGTCGACAGACGTCATAGGTTCGCGAAAAAATTATTAAAGTTATCTATACCCTCGGCCGTTATAATAGGAGCCTCAATTTATATTTCTCATGGCACACGAGAGCTGAAAATTCAAAGGAATAATTTTCACTTGTAAGTCTAATACATCCGACTGTAATCTTCTCTTGATAAACATATTATATACACATGTTATATTTATATTCTATATACATATATACATGTTGAATTATACATATGTATAGACCATTTTCTCTCTCCCGAAGCGGTGAATCGTGTTTAACGACGGTGAACGAGAGACGTTCGAGTGCTCTCGTACCGTGACTGAATTATCTTTTCTCTCTTTCCTCGATTCCCCAACCCCTTATATCTAATGCCCAAAAAGGATTACATATATACATATATATATATAATCATAAAATCGCGTCCAACTTGCTCCGACGCATAAGTAATTCGTAATCGATTTGCCAGAGTCTGCAAAATCTTCGATCGGATTCTCGAATTTGTCCAATCGAGATAAGACGTGTATAAACGTTGGAAATTACGATATTATCGCGATAATTTCTTAAATGCCGAATAGATCAAATACTTCAAAGTCAACGATTTGCAAAATATAATTATTTCGATCGAACGAGAGAGGTCGAACAAACTATTATAATTTTTTATCTTAAAATTTTTAAAAATACAATAAAATCGACAAGATCTTGCGAGAACGAAAAAAATAAAAATTCTAGAATATCAAAGCTATTGAAGTGAATGTTTTCATATATTAGTTTGAAAAGTGCATAGAGAGGCAGCGACTGGAAAAAGTTTGAAATTTTTTTTTTCCATAACGCTCCGTTCAACTCGTAAAACTTCGACTTCACGTTCGCGTTCAAAGAGGGCATTTTTCTTGCTTTCTCTATCTATCTCTCTCTCTCTCTCTCTCTCTCTCTCTCTCTCTCTCTCTCTCTCTCGCTGCGAATGCACTATATTTTACTATGAATGTATACAATCATGTCTATATCTCGCCCAATGCACGCTCTATCAAGCCAGACGAAATTAGCCGACATGCTTTTTTTTCCTACCGATATACATTTTTTTTAACTTTGGGGAGTAATGATATTACTGCGAAGCCATGAAAAATTAAGTACCCGTATCGATTGAAGCAAAATGCATATAAAATGTAATTCTCGAATACGTTATACTTAATAAACGATAAAATATTGAGAAAATTAAACTGCGATAGTACTGTTGAAGCAGCCAATATTTACGACAATATTTTTCGTCGAAAACCCATAAAATCCAACTGACGAAACCCCTGGGGTGCTGATAAAAGAAAATTAATCGATCGCATGCACGAAAAATTTTATCAATACCGATCAATCAAAGAATTGCATCTCAGATTTAAATGCCACATCCACGTCGAAAAATCGTATTCTCGCTTCGGACTGCTATATTACATAAAGAAGAAAGTCCTGAATAATGCACTTTTACATGAATTTATCTATTTATGTACATCGATATGTGTGTATATATCAGTTAAATACATATTTCATCATGGCAGACAGTGCTGCTGACGCTGCACTCTCGGCAGTATTCAAGGCTCTATCATGCTGAGATACGTCTTGAAATTGATGTTGCCCGTCAGACGGGAAATATAGCTCTCGCATTAGAGACGGATATACATTGTCGGATATACCAAAAACGTTGCGGTAACTTGAATCCGAGGCGCGGTATTACCTCATTTTCTACCCCTTGCCGAATCAGCTTTTGCCAGAGGAAACCTCTTTGAATAAACTTTACATCGCTCTTGTATTTGAAACAGCGTGGAAAAAATTTTGAACAATTTCTCGTCAAACAGAGCACAGGATTTCTTCTTTTTTAACATGATTCATGAAAGTTTCGAAAAATATACATGTGAGAGGACGAAATTTGAAGGGTGAAATCGACACGCTCTGATTAGCACTAATCGCGCTTAAAGGTGTACTCAAAGCTATATATATATATATACGTATAAATATATCGTTGAGGGTTTGGTGCGCAACAGGTAAAGGCTGAGAGTCGCGGATTGACGCAGTTGGTTTCACGAGAATATGAGGGAACATTTACCAGCGAGAGAAAAACTGAAGCATCTGAAAATTAGCGCAGAAATTGTTTTTTTTTTTCTAATTAAAAAAGACTCGCTCCGGATCAACAAAGATTTCATAAACTTTTTTTCTGTCCGTCTATTTTTATTTTTATTTTTCATTCATGGACTGGGCAGAGGGCAGCTATAAATAAATAAAAAATTGTTCACCGCAAGTCGTGGTAAATATCAGTAAAATTCAATTGACTTCCGGCAAACTCGGTCCAACCCGACAATGTATTCGTTTATTCTTCAACTCCTACGTAATTCTTTTTTTAATCGATAACTTCTTTATCATGTCGTATTTAAATATGAGGAAATTGCATTTTTCTACATCGAATTTTCACGGTTCATTTCTGCGCGTCTCCAAATTTATCGTGATCAGGGGGAAAAAAAACATTACGGAAAGTAATGAAATAATCTGACGCTAATCGATTGAGAATTTATCAAACGAGAAAATTGAACGAAAAAATTTATTCGCGTATAAACTGTCGGATATTGATCAAAGCTGCGATTTGTCGCTCTGTGGGGTCTAAACTATAACGCTCATCTGACGACGCATGAATTATGCAATACTCGGCATTACGAAAATCCGTAGATGTATACAGCACAATATATCGTAACGAACAGAGAAACTGGCGTAACTCGTCGGTTCGTGTGTGTATATATAACACACTTAATGTAATCTACGCGATGTCCGAAAGAGCTTTCGAGGCTCCCACGAGGCTCGTAAATTTTATACGTAATACCGCGCATTACGAAACATTCTCGTTTTACACTCGGAGTCGTTTATTTGCATCGAGCAAAAAGAATTTTCCGTTTCAAAAAAAAAATTCTCCGTTTCCTCATTATTTTCATCTCTCGTCGTGTGATAATTTAATATTTGGAGAATTGCATTTCATATAAATATATTTAAACGTCGCGTATTTAAATAAAAATTGATTTAAATAAAAATTGAACATATGCTCAGGACTATTTGAGGGTTGGGTCGATACATGTAAAATAATTTATAAAAGTTTCGTTATTATTTTGTTAAAAATTCGTCAAAGCCATCTCCGCAGTCTCCTCTGCAATGATTTATTTGCACATATGTATTGTCACTCATCGGGCACAATTTTTTTTTCTACAACTTTCGTACCTTTTGATGCGGAGAAATTGTTTTTTTTCTGTGCTAAAAAGTTTCTGAAATTATAGCAAGGCTTATAGGGTGTAGAGTCACATTGAGGATATCAAGCATTTTTTTTTATGTAGCATATCATTTACCTGATCCTCTGTCCGCGCTAAAAGTTACGTGCTTTTCCCCTCTGTTCAGCATATAAATTGTTCAAGGTATTTCTACAAATATTTTCTCCGGGTCTAAAGTGTCTTTAACTTATACCACGTTGAAAAATGCCTCGTCCAAATATACCCACAATGTATTTTATAAAATTTATTAATTTAAAATTCCAGATGTGCTAATTTGTTGATCAAATTTCATATATTTTCGCCTAATACGTTGTACCTGTTTTCGGTTAATTCGTTTTTCTTCAACGAGGAATGAGAAAGATGAAGTTTCGCTCGATCCTATTTCAACAATGTTAGAGAAACGAAAATTCGATTGAACGATATCTCGCGTTGGGATTGAGAGCGTGCGGAATTAATTCGATTTTATACGGCGAAGAGGGGGACTCAGGGGTATAACTCGGAATTGCGTTCCACACATAACGTATCCTTACAGCGGGCGTATGAGATATTAATGTGTATACTGTACATATATAGTCAAGGCTGGGGGGGGGGGGGGGAGCAAAATACGCTTCGCATTCCGAAGGAACTGGCTAAAACTATCAGTCCAGATTAAGCGAAAACGAGATCCGCAACAATTAAATATCGTGCACTATAACCATAGTACGTAAAGTTTGCACAGCTATTTTGGGTTTGGCGTATTTGTCATTAATGAAAAATTAAATAAAGTCTCCGGATCACGTCTTGAGTGGATCATAATTTAAATGTGAAAAATCTCACAAAATTCCAAAGGCACCGTTAATTTTCATTGCGATATAATTATGAATATTTTGGAATAGTTTTATTTTACGAATTCTGCATTTCTTCAAACAAAAAATCATTTGAGGTATGGCATTTAACAAAAAATTATCATCAATTGTGCCGAATAAAATATCAATATGCATTTATAAAAAAAATAGCTATGGCAAAAAATTATCATCAAATAATTTTCTTCGTCCTACCCTCGCAAGAATTGTTTATAATTATTCCTTGAAAATCATTTGTACTCAATATATGTTCATCCGAATTATGCACATCTCTTCTGTAATAAACATATAGTTCTGATAAATTAAAAATCGATTTTCTAATGCGAGAATTATCTCATCGATCGGACTTTCATACCACACTGTGCCCTAATGTGTGCCCTCTTATAATTAATCTGACACTTTAAATTGTCTCGGATTATCTTATTTTCTTTGCATTATACATTTGCATTATACCGGCCCAGAGCGAAAAAGTTATCGCAATTATAAATCGAGACGCAGTTAAAAGATAACGAAGATAAAGGTGAAAGGAAAATCGCGACAGAGACGAGTTGCCTATATGGAGTAGCGAGGTAGAACATATAGAGACAAGACAAAGGATAAACGTGAGAGAGCTCTGAGGCAAAGTTACTGCTCGAGGGGGAATTAGCGAGCGACTAATCAGACTCTCGTGGGACAAGAGAGAAAAAGGAGAGAAAGATCGGAGGGATGACCGCGCGCGGTGTTGGGAACGTTCGCCAGCGGCGGTTCTCCATTTTCCTTCTTCAATGTGAAATAAACTGGGGAAAATTCGGAGAGACGACGTTTGTGCAGGTGAGATATGGAGAAAATGATGTATAGAGTCGAGAAAAGTTATATACTCGATTTTCTGGCCAACCCCACTGCTTCCTACGTAACACACACACACACACACACACACACACACACAGACAAGAAAAAAAAATTAATTGGCCAGAGTCGTCAAGCCGTTCCTTCGACGATAGTTGAGGGCTCGCGATTAATCAACTTCGATCTGCTCAGTTCGAAGCCAATTGCAACGATTATCGAGCTATTGTATATTCTCTTACTATATATATATTTCGACTGAACTGACGAAACGTTAAATTCTTACAATCAGAGCAACGACCTAAATCAACGAGAGCTCTTGAGCTTCGTGCAATTTCGACAAATTTTCATTAAACGAAGTAAGAAATTGACTTGAAATGGCATAACAATGTAAAATTATATTATGATCCTAGAATGTTTCACGAAATCGAATAATTTTCCGCAGCATTCAAAAAATAACGAAATGTCCTTAAAATCGTAAGAGACTAACATTGGGACGCACATTTTCCTATGCAGTTGAATAAACTGAAAACAAAATGAATCATATTGAAGATACTGAAAGTATCGAATTCAAAGAATATCATGTGAAATATATTGTTGATCGTCCGAAAGCAATTTACCAAACTTCTAGAAAAGTGTTTACTCTTTGATACAAAATATATTTTTTTTCTTTATTAAAAAAAAAGTCCCGATACCACCGAAATTTTGGAGGCAAAAAAAAATCAAATTATTACTTCATTCTCTTTGAATGATAAACCCTGATCATTTTTCTTTTCAGAACAATCATTTAATTATTTTTTTTTATTCCAAGAGTTTTTTATTTCTTGACATTAGCAAAAATTTTCTGAGAAAATCAAAAGAATTCAGTAACGAAAACTTCCTTCTCTCTCTCTTTCTCTCTCTCTCTCTTTTTCTCGATCTCTTGGGATTCCGACCTCCGATTTTCCCAAAGCTATTCGAACATTTTCTCAACACGACGTATTCCCCGCGCTTTGCCAAATTCCTATACTATAATTAGAATATCAATACTCCGACCGAGAGGTAAATTCGTTGTTTGCATTGATGATTTGAGCCAAAAATATTTACCCTGAATAATTTACAGATTCGACACAAGTGACTCGATACTCTATTATAGGAACTTTTTGCCTCATACACATCCAGCGAAAATTCCCAAGTTCGCGTTTATAAGCTGACGTATATATATATACACGTCGGAGGCAAGAAGCGCGTCATCGCGGAGGCTCGTCGTGCACACGTATACGATCGTTATTGGTCGTCCGATGGATCGTACGATCTTACCGTCAATTGACATCAATCTCGCGAGGTCATAACGCCCGCTCGTGGGAGTTTAAAATTGACTTTGACGAGCGAAAAAAAAAAAAGAGATTCGCTCGATCCGAGACTCGTAATATGTATTACGGTTGGGAGCTCTCGTATAGATCAGAAAAATATTTTGATTGAGTGGGAACAATAACGCGGTACTTACTTGCGGAAAACAAATTAATTTGCAAGAAAACAAATGGAACGCATATTGGTAAAAGTTTGAATTGTGTGAAAATTAAAACGTTTATAATGAAATCCAGCGAGAAACGAGTAAAGTGATGTTAGTTGCCAGGGTTTTGTTTGTTAACACACGATGCCTACATCTCTAATTCTCTTTTATTTGTAATTTGTGCTTCCTTTTTATTCTTTCTCTCTCTCTCTCTCTCTCTCTTTTTGGCTGCACTACTAGCGCAAAAGCTCGGGTTCAGCTGAAGGAGCTATTATGAGTCTTTTGCAGGCTCACACTCGATGCAGCCCGCGCGCGGCGGGGATAAAGGTGGTATGAAAAATCACGGCTTTAAGAGATTCCCAGGGGCGCGATATAAAACACTGCGAATAGCTTTTCATGGCGATGATATGTATATACGGGTGTGTATAAAACCGGGTAATACCCACTCTACTTTTCCACGAGAGGGAGAGAGAGAGAGAGAGAGAGAGAGAGAGAGAGAGAGAGAGAGAGAGAGAGAGAGAGAGAGAGAGAGAGAGAGAGAGAGAGAGAGAGAGAGAGAGAGAGAGAGAGAGAGAGAGAGAGAGCTTCAGAAAACGCGAGGGATGAAAGAACGCGGAACTGAGAAGAGGGATGCTCCGTTCCTGTGGTTTTTTCTAGCTCTCTCGGAAAACTGACGACTTTCGCAACTTCTCGGCTTCTCGTTCGGACAGACGCAAGAAAAAAAAAAAAAAACATTATTCCACCGACACGAACGAAAGTTCGATAATGTTCGAAAAAAAAAAAAAAAAACGTTTCCATATAATGAAATTCACTTTTATGACCTAATTTTCCTTCGCCAGAGACGCACAAAAGCTCGATAACCATTTGGGGAAAAAAAAAAAAAAACAAATCTCCACTACGCAAATTCACTTTTGACCTGAATCCCTCATCCCCGCGGTGAGAATAATGTTCCTCAGATTTTCGTGAGACTTGAAATATCGCGTAAAAGATCTGAGCTCGTTGGATGGCAACGGAGAGATCGGACGCGGAAGCGAGGAAGATATAAAGGGCAACGCGGGGGCAAAGAGGAAAATCGTCTCGCGTCGAAAAGTGTCCTTTTAAATCTCGAGGGAATAACGCGAGCGAGCGTTAAAAAAAAAGAGGACGAAGAAAGAAAAAAGACCCGCAGTAGTTATGGGGAAAGGAACAGAGGGAGCGTGTTATCTCGAAGGACACGTATAGGCGGAGAGTCCGCGAGAGGATAGCCGAAAAATTTTTCAGCCACCAAGTTCCGTTGCGGATTCCAACTTACACGGGGAATTCACGTATGTATGCGTGTATACGGGGTATTCAATGCATCGAGTTGAAGAATTTTGAGCTGGAAGAATTTTACGAGGTCATTTTCAGCCTCGTTATCCTGCCATTGATGTCAATTTTTGTAATTGACAAAATAACCGAATGAATATTGACATTCCGCATGACTCTGCGATAAGCGAAACGATATGTCTATGTGAATTCATGCGTGCTTTTACGTTGCTATACATCATTGAAACAAGAAAAGTACAATTAACGGCAGCTTTGCTACCCGAAAGATCGTCGAAACGCACGACGAGGACAATTAATTTCATTCGAAAAATTTTCAACGATTCGAAAAACATAAAGTCCCACTTTTTGTGAAATAACCCATGCATGTATAAATTTCGCTCAGGCGCGAATGCCAAACGAGTGGAGTTTTCTTTCCGCCTCTCTTCTACCTTTCCTGGTCTCTCTGCTTCTTTTTCTTCTTCTTCTTCTTTTTCTTCTCTACCTTGGGCCCACCTTCGCTCTGATCTCTCCGCTTTATCGGGATATATTCCTCGGGGCTCTCTTGGACGGGAGCAAAAGGCAACCCAGGCGAACCACACTGATAAATCTACGGTTACGAGTTGAATTTCTACCCATCCTGAGTGAAAGAGGAACGAAGCCCTGTGGCCACCACACCCCCGGAGATCTCGCTATATCTAACCGAGAATGAAACTCGCGAAATTCGAGCTTAAACGGATGTCTCAATGTGGGTACAAGTTTACATTTATATATATATATATAGCTGAGAACAAGCATTTACGTCTGAATTTCTTTGGTATATTTACGTGTAATATGCTGAAAGTATTATCGCGAGGAAAACTGCCAAAAACTGTACGAGATAAGTCAAGGGATATAAATGAACGTATAACAGAGGAGAAAGGAACAAAGCGATGTCTTATCATCAGGCTCGTGACTTTAATTTTGGGCTGAAAAAATATCGCGAGAAAGATTCAGTTAGAATACTTTACTCGCGAATAAATTTTGAGCTGCCCTTTATACGCATGAGTTAGTAAAAAATGAAAAGTTGAAAATATTTTTCTCGTATTTTTCAGCCGAATTAATTTCTTGTTTGATGCAAACGGTGAGAGTTTACTTAGATTATAATTGTGCAAGCTATGAAATATTAGAGAGCCGAAGAATAAAAAATGGCCAAGTTGCCCAAAGATATTATACTATAGCTATATATATATATATACGTGTAGATACGTCTGGATTCCTTATACTTCGCTATTTGAGCTCGTTAACCGAGGGTTCGGTTATACTTTTTGCAGCGTCGACGGATCGCTAATTAACCGCGGGGACAAAATCTCGCGAGGGTTTTCACGCGAGCCACGCGATAGACACGAGTTTTATCAACGTTCGTCGCTCTCTTGCCTCATATGTGCCAGATCCGCAGAATTATATCTTTCCTCGTAGCAAAGGGGATGCCATTTTTCACAATTCAAGAATTTTACAAACCAATTTAATGTTATCAAAATTCAACTTTTGAAGATCCTATGAAACCCCGCGTACTTCGAGTCTTTCTTTTTTAATCTCAAAACTGATAGTCCAAAATACGAAAATTTCTTTTGAAAAAAAAATCAAAGATGACAGCTCTAATGATTTACGAGATATTAATTTTTTTTTTTTAATTTATATCTCTTGTCTTGTCCGCATAAACGTCATGTAATCCAAATGAGTTTCTCTTGAATAATTGAATTATCTTATTCGAATGAAACGAATTATAAGTCATACGAAATTTCCTCTGCGAGATCTCGCTCGACACGAGAGAGAGAGAGAGAAAGAGAGAGAGAGAGAGAGAGAGAGAGAGAGAGTTAGCCCAGAGGGAAACATCAGCTTGCACATTCAGTGAATTCTGATAGACCGCAAGCTCTGTTGTGAATTTGAGCTTCCGGTGGACCAGCTCGGCCTTATTTTGCGGTCAAAAACAGTCACGCGCCAGCTTTATTTACATAGAAGTCCTGTTCTGCACAATACGTACACTGTAAAGTTGCTTATATCCCACAATTAATCGCAAATTTCGTAACCGCAGAAATGATAATCGTTGACACATGTGACGGAAAAACATGTACATTGTTTCGAGCACACATATACATGTATTTGGGTCTAGTAGAAATTTGTCGCAATGCCGTTATCGTCATTGCTATAGACAATAACATTGTGCCAAGAAAACGCGAGAGGCCATTGCGATAAATCACACTAAATTGCCACTTGCTTGTGGCGAATTCGACTCTTTCATGGACTTTAAAGATTCACTGAGATACATGAACAGTATAGTACTTTGAAGTGCGTTTTGAATATACGAGAGATTCGAACGAAAAAAAAACTCCCGCAAACTCCCGCAATTCCTGTAAAAATCTCAGTTCAAAATGTGCTCGATATGGAACACAGCCAATTAACTATTATACAGGTTCGTCAATTCCCCCATCTCGACCAGAGTCATTTTTTTTAATTAAAAAAAAAACCCCTTTTTCCCTCACTCTTTTTTCATTCGAAAGGGTCTTTGTTACACGTTAAACTTCCCGCACAGATGAAGATACAAGCATCATAGGAGGAAAATGCATTTCCACAATTTGGCAAACGCAAGGCTGAGTTCAACCGTGGCTCTTTTGGATAGGATGCAGAGAGTGCATTGCGTAAGCCGTTACAATTTTATATGCTCGCTACGACATATATTTTTCTGATTATATCGCTGTATATGCGTAGGTTATATATGTTATATATATTTCCTGATGGCGTGTTACAGTACACAGAACCTCGGACTTGACCTCGGAGTATTTCATATCGAGGGGGCGTTGTTCACAAAACCTGATTACTCGTAGTCACGAAATATTCACGATGCTCTTGTTAGCAAAATAAAATGGGGAATATACACGAGCTTAAATGAATATTTTACATGCACAATAGAGCGGGACAAAAGGTATTAATCGGATTACACGTGTAATCATGGCGAAACTTGTCCGGACGAATTGCCTTGTTCCCTTGAGACCTTCAATTTTTTTTCGATCACCGCGTCATGCGATCCATACGACATTCACAGTGGATATGTAGTTTTTTTTTTTTTTTTTTTTAATCATCCGAGCTACGAGAAAAATGGGACGATCGTATATCACGGACTATTGCGGGAGAACAACAAAAGAGAGAGAGAGAGAGAGAGAGAGAGAATACGAAGAAAAATTACACAAACAAGTAGCAAATAAAAAGGGATGATCAAGCTAATTTTACGTTACAAATTGTGCGGAGTAGGCCCTCTTGTTTGCCGCCAGTCGAGGTCCTTCGAGGCAGCGTAAAAATTAAAGAGGCAAAAGATCGGTTAGCACCCGAGAGATTTATTTTTTTTTTTTTTGCGCCCCTCGCGAAAAAAATTCTCCCTCAAAAATATAATTTCATTTCTTGCCGAAATTTCCACCGCCGGGATGGCGAGAGATTTTCTCTCGTCGACGCGAAACTTTTTCCGTTCGCGAAATCACGCGAGAGTATATTATATTCCCGCGTCCGCACGGAGTCATACGCCGCGCAATTAGAATTTATATTCGCACGAATGTAAAATATAAGGGATGCATAAATCGAGATCGCGAGCTGACCGACCCACGAGGCGAAAAAAAAAATCATTCCGGCAAATTCGGAACTCCGATTCCACTCGAACGGTTTGAAAACCGTGAGCCTGGATCGAAAAAAAATTGACGCCAACTGTGGAGCAATGACTTATAGGTATGAAAAGCATATATGGTGTGTATAGTGGAAGAGTGAAGAGAATAAGTGAAAAAAAAATCATCTTCGAAATGTGTTAAGGGTCGCCATTTTTTTTGCAATATTTCGATTTATGTAATCGAGTTTTCTTTTAATCAATAAGATTTATTGAAATATCAAAATTAGGGTTTTTGAGACCTTGGCCTGTTGCGAACGATAACGGATACGTGCCCTGGACAGAAGTTCAGATATATTGCCTGGGGAAAGAAGGTCAGAAGTTGTCGTTCGATCGCTTGTAACTTTTGTGATTAGAGGAATATGCTAATACGACCGTTCGTCATTTGTGCTGTTTTTTTTTCATTCCGCAACAGTTCTCTGATATTTTGTCGATAACGATCTTAGTGTTGAATTAAAACACTAATTAAATCGTTTGAGGTGGAAAAATATATCATTATATATCTGATATAATAACGAAGAACGAAAGTAAAATTAACTTTTACCAGGGAACTCGCGAAATATCCGAGATATAATTAAATTAATTTCTGCACCACTATTGCGAATCGCATTACACTAGGACCTCGATTTAATGGTCCTCGATTGAATAGACAGTCCCCACCATGTCGCACTTATCGATCGATTTTTCGCGTGGTGGGAGATGGTGGGGGACGCTTAAAGTCTCCCCGATCAGGCCCGTAGCACGGAGTGCCGATGCGCAGATACAGCATGGGCGGGCATACGCTACCTCGATTTAACAAGGTGCGATGCGGAGCCGGTCCCGCCACTGGCCGTTAAATCGAGGTCGTAGTGTAATTGACACGATTCTTCGACAAATTTGCTGTTGAGATAGCCGCAAACGTTCGGTGGTGACCTCGATTTTTTTTTTTTTTTTTTTTAATCAGTTAAATTGTTTTATGTACACCATAAATATTCAACAAGAACTATCTGTTTTTCTTTTATTGCGCGTGTGTTGAGCGGAAAAACCGTTGAATAAAACCAGGATGAAACAGAATGGAATATAAATCTTCTTATAAGGAGATTTAAGTGGTAAAAATTTTCTTTGTCCCGTAAAATTACAGAATCCTAACTGTATATATACAATATAAAGGCGGTTTTTGTCCTCTCTTATATATACACATTCATAAATATTCATGCCGGTCGATTAGTGTCACCGGTACTCTTATTACCTAATGCGTAAAATAAAACTGAGGCAAAGCGAGATAGCCGCGGGCGCGGCTACCGAATGATAATGATAAAAGGAATGAATAAAGAGAAACGGCGTGGACAGGTGGTGGAGATGAGAAAAGAGCTGAAATGATATGCCATTGCTGAATATTTCTCTCTGCTCTGGTATATTTATCGAAGGTAAACGAATGAAAGTAGGAATCGGAAATTCTTCGAACGAGGAAAAGTCAAGAGAGAGAGAGAGAGAGAGAGAGAGAGAGAGAGAGAGAGAGAGAGAGAGAGAGAGAGAGAGAGAGAGAGAGAGAGAGAGAGAGAGAGAGAGATAGAGAGAGAGAGAGACAGTGTGTGTTGAGTGTGATAAAATTTTCGCCCACTAGAATGAGAAAGGGAGAGAGAAGTAAAAATGGATATAGGCAGCAAAGAGAGGTAAAATTAACGCCTGGCCTCGCGGAAAATTCGCGACGCGTACCGCGCTCTCATGTCGTCGTGCACGAGAGCTCGACGAGTGATTAGCATGAATCCGTATACTCTGTCCTCCCCAGCGTAGCGAGGTTGCATCGTTATTATGTAGGACTCTCTCTCTCTCTCTCTCGCGCTCTCTCTCTCTCTCTCTCTCTCTCTCTCTCTCTCTCTCTCTCTCGCTCTCTCGTTCCCTTTGGTCCTTTCTGCATTCCCGGAAAATTAGCCATTTGGAAAATGAATGCCCCGCGCACAGCGAATTTACGTCCCTCGGGCTCGAAATCCGCGAGCATCCCTTTCCAGATATAAATTTGTATTTTTACATCCCCTTTCCACTGACGCTTCACCCTCATATCTCTTCGTACTGAAAACGCAATATCTCATTCTAGTTTCACGATAAAATGTATGCACACGATTCGCCGATATGCAAAAAAAAAAATTGGACGCATACTAAAAAGAAAAAAAAAAAAAAAAAACTTTTTCAATATTCCATAGAGAAAATATTATTTTTGTAAGCGTACGACCTGGTACTATTTTTTTTTGTTTTTTTTCCTATTTCGGTCAAACATACGTTAGCTCATTGGGGGTGTGAGAGCACATTAGCTAGTCAAATGAGAGTACAGCGTTATGAAAATATGGAAATATGGTTCTTCAAATTGGGGGAAATAAACATAATATGATGAAGTACGATTTAACATGTGCATGAGATTATTTGATTTAATTCTCGGTATACGGAATGTGAAATATTAACAGAGGACGCAAAAAAAGGCATTTTATTTTATTCCTGACTCGGCAAAGTATTCAGGCTTCTCTCATCTTTGGGTCCAGAAATTTCGGATTCTTTCGATTAATTTTTTTTTTTTTTTTAAACAAATCGATGGATTCCAAAAAGGTGATCAAGTATAGTGTACGAAACTGCGGCGTGGGAGAATGATTTTTTTAATAAAAAAAAAATATGCATCCTTTCGATGCACTCGCACCAACAATGTGTTTCGAGTCCCTTTTCGCAGGCAAACCACAAATTGTTCGCCCAGACCTCGAAATTTCGTTGCGTGAGCTGTGCAATAATATGGGAAAATGGCGTATTTTATTTCATTCTTCTATAAAATCGTATTCTGCATTCCCGCAATACTTTAAAATACGCTATACATAATGATAAATATAAAATACAAGCGAGAAAATAAGCAACGAAGCTTATTCTCTACATATAGTTTATGAAACTTTGCAGCTATAGTTCATCTGTAAAGTGGATTTGGAATTTTCATGGTTAACTCCCAGCTAAAACTAATCCCGTTAACTCCTTGCAGAAATCTACATAAATATATTTATACTCTCCGCAGAGGCTACCCAGGTTGGTACTGAGTCTCTTAGTGCACTAAGAGTCTTCTAGGCACTGCAGCAATGCCGGATCAGGAGCCGGATCATTGCCCGATCTGCGAAGCTCCGTTCGCGGCCCGATTTGGACCTGATACGTATAGCCTAGTCAGATCCGAATTCGGCTGATATAGGACAAGCCTAATCTGGGCCACATTCTAGCCGGACGAAATTTCTACTCGGGTTGTTATAGACACCAGATAGAAGTAAATATCGCGCACTCACGGGGCGCATGCAGCCGGAGGGGCGAGTCCTTCTATTATTCTTATGCCGGAAAGTAAATTTAATTAATCTCAAAGTTCTCTTCCGGTTTTCACTTCTGGCACGGTAAAACAGCCAAAAAAAATTGGTGACAAATAGAACCAGAAGAGAGAGAGAGAGAGAGAGAGAGAGAGAGAGAGAGAGAGAGAGAGAGAGAGAGAGAGAGAGAGAGAGAGAGAGAGAGAGAAATGCAAAGTAGCAGCAGAAAAAAACGAAGAAGGATATAATGAACTTTATATTGACTGGAAGAATACTTCGTGTTAATTAAAATCGGTCAAGCAGAAGCTTCAAATAATCGTTATCCGACCGCTATGTCACTGATTACGAATTAATTTTTAATTCGCGAAAAAAAATTGTTTTTCTTTATCCACAATTCACAAATTTATACGATTCCCATAAGCCTCGAAGTATATATATATATTGTTATCGATAATTACGAATTGATATTAAATTGACAAAAAAAAAATATTTTTTTAATCTACAACGAATTCACACGATTCATATAATAATGCAAAAGATATATTTCAATTTATAATTAGCCATCGTGAGTTGGTTTCTTAAAAACGGCAAACGAAAACAATGATAATACGAAAAATACAGCGGCTAAAAAAAAAATACAGCCGCGAGGATAAGAGTGACAGATTTTTTCCACTATAGATTCAATCTTACGTCTCAACGCGCCGCGGGTTCTCTTTTAATTTCTCTGCAGCATCCACTCGCTTCAGCACGTACACACTCGCGATTTTTCATCCGACACACCGGAAGCACGAGAGAGGAATAAAGTCAAGAGAACACGAGAAAGAGAAAGACTCTCTCTCTCTCTCTCTCTCTCTATCGTAAGAAAAACACGTAGGGGTGCCAGAACTCCTTTCTCTCTCTCAACGGTTTTATGGATGCCAAAGAGATATTCAAGATTTTCTCTATTTCTCTCTCTTTTTATTTCGCTCGAGCACCCAGAACCCTCTCGACTAATTCCTATGATTTTCTCGTTTTACAAGATGAATGGCGCTCGTTTGAGAAGAAATTCAAAGCCATTCCAGTGTACAGCAAATGCGTTCATCTTTGTATACTCTCGGCATAATATATATATACATATAGACATGGGTTATTTCACGTAAACTGAAATGACTTTCGGTCGAAATACATTCTAGAAATCTAAATAGCGCTCGATATCTGCGAAAAAAAAAAGAAAAAATCCCTTTTCAACACGTCTTTTTTGGCTGCTATTTTTAATATTTATTTTTCTAAGTCAAGATTCGTGGCGTGAAGGGCTTTTGAAGATTTTCTCGGTCAAAATCGTTCCATTTCATGATTAATACCATGCATGTATCAATCATGTGTATTTTAAGGACCGATGAATATAACAATGGCATATTTCACGATGTGATGCATCGTGCAAGTTGTGTAATAAGCCTTTTTTTTTAATTTTATCAGTCGATATGTACATACAAGCGCAATTTTTAAGCGCAAAAATTGTGTATCCGTTGAACGAGCTATCGAGCTTCGCGGCGCTTCATGGCCGGAAAACCCACTGGAAAGTTATGGCATCCGGTGCTACTACGTGGCAAAAGAGGGAAATTCGTGAGATACGAGACAGGCGCTTTTTCCCTTGGACGGTTAACGAAGTATATATATATACGCGTTTGAAAAGCGTCTGGCACTTGCCAAATTATCTGTCTACAAGTACTCGGACGAATTTCTTGCTCAACAAAATTTCGCGGCATATTAGACACGCCACCGGTATATATACCGTAGGATTATTTGAATATTTAGACAGTATTATTTTCGTATTAATTGCGATTTAATATTTGTACCGAATAAATGAATCTATAAAATTTCAAAAATTGCTCATTTACCTATCCGAGATCATTTTGAGAGAGTCAAAATAGCCTGGGGAATAAGATGAGACATTTTTCGTTTATAAAGTATGAAGAAAAATTTTGTTTTTTATTTTAATTTGCGGAATGCTCATTTAACGAGAAACTAATTGTCGCGTTTCCTCAAACCACGACTGTGAGAAATATTATTAAACAATTATTATCTCGGGATAATTATCGATCGGGATGTTGAACAAGTAAATTCACGACACCACGCGCGTACGATATTTATTCTGTATCAGAGTGGCAAACTTTGGCTCTCGCGTCAAGCTACGACTGTGACATATTGAGTTTCAGAATAACTATACATGCGAAACTTGTGAAAGTTTATATAATTATTCTGCATATATGTTTGCGTGTGTGTATTGTATGACCGAAAATCCTACGAGACTTCAAACAAACGAGCCTTATCCGGTATGAGCCAAAATATGCTGTATACACACTGAGAATGTTATTTCTCGAATCACGAAACAATATAGGAAACAAGGCATCATTTGGCTGATAAGTATATGCAACCGAAATGTGTCACGTGTATGTGTATCGTAAAAATTTCTTGCGTATAAGTCGAAAATTGTACATCGGATTCGCTGGGAGAAGGCGCGTGCCACTGTTTAGAATGTTCCACGTACAATATCTCTCTCTCTCTCTGATATGAACAATAATGATAATGCCAAATTTGGCCTCCCACGTATAAAAACCTCCCTAAAAACGCGAAGAATCCAAAAAATATTGATAATTATGAAATAATTGTCATGAGCTAATTTCACGCATAAAAATTGCAACAATTATTTATTTTTTCAGATTACGTATGCCAAAAGTAAATATCAATTATACCGGAATAATTGAATCAACACAATATGGTCTTATTATTGTTATAATTTTTTTTTTTTTTTTTTCCCTCAACGTACGAATAACGTGTGTGCATAAACGCGTTCAATGATGTCCATTGTATTGGGCAAGAGAGTAAAGCAAAATTGGCGATGCGTTATATACGCGAGAGCGTGAAACCCCGCAAATGAGTTTTGTTAAACAACAGAGTGAATTTCCGCTGTGAAAACTTGGGCCTGAGGGGGAGAACTTTGTGAAATTTAATAATAACGGTTTTGTATACACTTTGTTGCGCATATGAATGCTCACTGTTTTATATACATATACGTTCGTATATACAGATATATTATACATGGGGACGGCGGGGGAAGAAGCGTAAAGAGTGTTGTTTTTCCATGAGCGAGCGTATATACTCTCTCGATCATTAGCGTGCTCTCTCGCACGGCGGGATAGTTAACGAAATTGTTTATGACGGTGCTTAAAACGATGACGATAATAATTAGTTTTTCCATGACATTTACCACGGGGGCGAGTGAGAGAGAGAGAGAGAGAGAGAGAGAGAGAGAAGGAGATGGAGAGGAAGAGCCGTTTGCTCGTGGCAGTAATTGCGGTTCCGCGCGGGATAGAGCGAGGCTAGCGGGGGATGAAATTTGAACGCGAGCTCACAATACCGCGTTGGGCTGGAGCGCAAACCGCAGGAAATGAGGGAGGAAGGAAAAGGGCAAACCGACACGCGGAAGTTTATAAAACCGTAAAACAACCAATGATAATCTCTGGTCAGCTGCACATAATATATCATGTGCTATCGAAAAAGCGCGTCACATAGTCCGGTTGCACTATGAAAATATGTACACGGCGAATCGTCTGGAAATGCGTTTTCGAATATTATGACGTATAAATGCAGCATTAACCTTGAAATTTAACTCGTTTCGTATTGGGAATCAACAAATGTCATCGTGACATATCTGGTGGCCAGTATTGCACTACGCTAAGCCAGTCAGCATAACCTATTTTTTTTTTTTTCAAATAAGTTATATCAATTACGATTTTTATCAACCGTGAATCACGTACAATTTTCTTCGATAAAAATATCCTTTGATATCATAAAGACCAGTCGCTAATACATAATAAAAAATATAAAACTAGGCGACTGGCTCAGGGCCCCCATTTTTCCAATAGGCTCAATCCCCGTGTTGTATCCCAATAGGGAATACATTTTATAGATGCACAATTTAAGGGGCTACATACGTCTGGTGTAAGGAAAAATTTCATTAATTTGGACAATTTTTTTTTTTTTGAGCTAATTTTTTGTTTCATATGCAACAACCATGCTATATAATTGATGTATATATATTTCGCTTTCTGTGCAATTTTTGAATATTATTCGAAAATTGATCGTGCGGAATTTTTCTCATTCAGATGTTTTTTATCCGAAAAAAATCGTCGAATGCACGAATGAAACGAGTAAACCATGAAAAAGTCAATTTGAAAGATTTTGATTGCGGTCGTATGAAACGACAGCTAAAATTTTTTGTACAAAAATCACATGTCCAGGTCCGAACGTCTGTCTTTTCAAGAAAAATAAAAAATAAATTAAACTTTAATCACCTTTTTCGAGTACTGAGCTTTATTTATTATTTTACGTTAGTGCAGAATTGTCAATATTTGATCATATATTAAGCCTAGATTCATAATGACAGTCAGAGAAAAATATTAATCGTTATTATTAATCTGTTATTATTAATCGTTATTATTAATCTGTTATTAATCATTGCTTTAGAGCTTTATTATTTTTGTGCTATTTTATATGTCTTGTTTAAAATTTGAAGGTTCGGAGAAAATTATGGGAAAAATTTACGACCCTCGTTGATTAATTCGTATCAATTTTGACGATAAAATGGAATTAAATGGATACACTACGAAAAATTTGCCTGTCTGATTGTAAAAACTTTTCACGACTCGATCGAGAAAGGGGAAGAAGCGAGAATGAGAAGAGTTCATTTCAGTTGTAACATTCAACGCTCGCGATCTATCCCCCATGGAAATTACAAATTGGACAGCTAATTTTTCAATTTTTTTTTTAGTTTCACGAGAAAAAAAATCTACGTTTTTCATACAAAATACGACCATTTCGTACTTTAGCTTCGGGATAATCAGTGCATTTGTGTATTACGGGGAGAATCCGAGTGAAAATCAATGATAAGGCTTAAAAATTCGGTAAAAAGTGTATAAAACATCGTACAGGCTAACGCAAAGAGTAAAGATTTGCTCCAAAGCCCGACGGTGTGATAAAGAATATACGCGTACATGACGTGTGTATCAAAGTGCAAAAAAAATATATTGTAACGATGGATATCTGTATATGTGTATTGGAGAAAGGGAAAGCCGAGAGAATCGAGTACCAAAGTCGTGCCAGTAAATCTTTTCAATATTTTCGAATTATTATTGGTCCTGAGCGAAATCGCTCTAGGGGATCCTCGACAGGTCTGCAGATAAAATAGAGTAGTAAAAATAAAATAAAATAAAATAAAAAAAATTGTCGTTCCCTCTCGCGGAAAGAAAACTATAATATAATAGCCTCTCTCTCTCTCTCTCTCTCTCTCTCTCTCTCTTTGGTGGTTTTTATTTCTTTCCGATATTTATTCGCGAAAGAGAAGCCCGCTGCTTCCAAGTACCGATAGTTTAGTTTAGCTATACAGATGCATAAAGCAAACCTACATATTATATGTGTGTATATATATATAAATAATAACTTTCCCATATTTCAATGGATTTCCGTTGAACAATGACAAAAGTATATAAATAAACTACCGGTCGTCGTCAACGAAATAACTCTGCATGACAACTTGAAACACCGAGTATACAAAAAAAAAATCAAGCAATACCGAAGCTTTACGATATTTTTCCTCTAACGCCATTTTTCCTCTCTAATACTCTCTATAATAATTCTCGGGACCACCGGAGATATTGAAAAACTTGTTATCAGCCGCGTATGCAAATTAGCCTTTTCTCACGATAGAGCAGCACTGTTTGCAATGCAAGCAGATTGACACGCTTAACTCCCAACGATACACACCGCTGCAGAGTTTTTTTCTTCTTCTTGCATCCTTTCAATTATGAATCGCATTTATAACAGTCAACAGACGTGCATGATATGTAATTTTGCAGAAAAATTTAATTAGAATTACGGAAGTTGTAGAAAATACATTTATACAGCTGAAAAAATTTATAATAATATTAAAATTAAGTTTTTCTTTTAACTTTGAATGAAGCTATTTTTAATTATCATCAAATTGTATTTTCATTTGTGATTCTTTTTTTATTCTTTCTTAAACATGAGAATCTTTTCTTTCGATCATATATAACGCCGTAGAACATGGAAATTTCATGATGACTATAATAAACAATTGGACGACGCTATTTTGTATCACATATGCCAGTTGGACACGTTTTGATGACTCTATATGAATTATACCGCATCTATATATGAGTACGTTTTGCTGATGAATTGGACCGGTCAGAGCCCTTGACCGGAGCCTGCACTCCGGAGCAATTAAATCCATCAGCGAGAACTTTTATTCTCTCACGCGTCACCTAACATAACTCCGATTTGATAAATTTTTCAAGTACAAAGTTATAGCTTTTTTACTCACACTTTTCGCTTCGACCCCTGACTCATTTTTTCTCCTGCCTCACGAACGCCTTTTTTTCTACTTTTTTTTTTTCCTTCCACACGATGACTTGCCTCTCTATATCGCCATTTTCATACCCCGCATTTCGCAAAACGCTTCGATTTTATTTTATTTCATTTCTGACCCTCGAAACGACACGAGAGTTCGTTATATTCGCGTGAGTCACGTCTCTCGATTTAACGAGCACATATACAGCTGCAGTGGATTTATAATATTGTAGCGGATTAACGACACATTGGCGTGCCAAAATTTACGGTATTAGTTTTATTGCATAAAAGTATAATAAATAACGTTGAGGCCGGACGATGTGCTCATGCGGTGGGAATTTTCCGAAATTATTACGAAAATTTATTCATACATTCGACGAGGAATTAAAAAAAAAAAAATAAACCTATGACAAATTAATCAAAGGGAAATTTTCGATTGGGCTCGAATAAAATATAAAAAAAAATATTACGAAATTCGTCGGTGCACTTATTGGGAGATGACTATGGTTGGTTTTTTAACGGGGCTTTTTCGCGGGGCCATCTGTCACGTCGAGAGCACCAAAAATATGAATGGTCCTCTATATATGCAACGCCAGAGAGAGAGGGCTCACATTGGACGAATTAAAGCGAAATATTTACATGAATTTCGTAGCGAAAAGGTCAGTCGCAAATTACGCGCCCAAATGATAATATCGTTGACGTTAATGGCACAAGCAGAACGAAATTCTGTATAAATATCTGTATACCGCGTACCAATTGAAGAACTTTCGCAGACCATTGAATTACCGATACGATCGGATTTTATCAATCTCTGATTTAAGGAGTCACGATCACAACTGTGTGCGGGGAATAAGCGGAAACGTAGGCGCGGATGAGCGCGGCGAGCGAGGGGCACGCATGAAAACATGAGCGAGTCGGAGTTCTGACCATCTACAACCGGAAATTGAAACCTTTTTATGATGCAGTGCTTGAATCACACGGTGAAGAGTAATCTTTCAATTTTTTACAATATCCATTATATCTAATCTAGCAAATTTCAATTTTCCAACGAGTATAGTTGGATCGTGAGGAGCAAAACCGTGATCATTGCACTTCCGGTTGATCGTCTCCATAAGACGCGACGTGTGTGCTTTAGTGACTCAAACTGCTCGACTTTGAAATTTTATTAAGAAAAAAACTAAATGGTCAATATAGCTCAAATTTTGGCAATATAAGGCGCATAAAGTTTTCGTCAAAAACATAAAAATTTCAAGTCCAAAAGTTGGATTCGTCGTAACGATCGTACCTCCCTTGAAAACGGAAATCATGAAAATTTTTAAATTTTCGACCTTTTTTTCTATTGCAGAAATTAATTAATTTTTTTTTTTTTTTGCCTGAATAAAAAAATCGAGTGTATTCTTTTTCAGTGAATTTTTCGATAAAAATGTTTTAAAATTATCGATGCGGGGCTGAGACGATGGAAAAAAAAGTTGAAATACTTTATGCTATTTGCTGTTCGTACTTTTACTAGATGGGATTCATAAACGTTACTCGAGGACTTTGTAAAAAGTCTTAACGAAGAGTAATATCAAATATGGCCCCTATATTGATTTGTATGATACTCGTTCGTATAAAACGAAATATTTCGTGCTTACCACAGGGGGCAGGGGGGAGAGGGAGGGGGGACTACATAATATACCTATATCTCTTTAGGAAAACGAAATACACGATTTTATATAATATTCGATCATACGGCAAAAGGATTCAGGCGCGAGCTCGCGAGTAAAACGCGCCAGAGAGCTTACGTACAATGAGCGCAATACGTTTTCGCTTAGCGCGCTCGCTCTCATATAATGCTTCTCCTATATGCTCTTTCTCATACTCCAATTCGCCGCGTGTACCATATTCGCTCCATTCGGGAATCTACCAGCCGGAAAATCTGATTTTCCATGAAACAACCAAAACGACTATATACACGTACAGTTATATACGAGTAAAAAATTGCATGAAATTCGCGATATATTTGTCTATAACACGCTTGAGTATGCGATACATAAAAGCAGGATTCATCCAGACGCTTGTTATTCGACGATAAACATTCTAAAATTTTCGTAATCCAAGGCATAAAACAAATTTTCTGATAGTATAACACACACGCGTTCTTACCGTCATAATAGCCCAGGGAAAAGCAAAAAAAAAAAAAAGAAAAGCGTTATAGGGAACTTTATCTGTTCAACTTTCCCTTTGGCTACATGAAGTGGAATGAAAATTTTCATGGTACAATTCCGGAGCGAAAAATGAAGAAAAAAAAAAACAAAAATTTGAGACAAAAATTGATAGAATCGATGAAAAAAAAATTAATAACTCACGTTGAACCTAATTGGGAATCATCACAGGACGAAAGTATATTGGAACATTCGATTTTATACGAGGGGAAAAAAAAAAAAAAAAAAAAAAAAAAAAAAAAACGTAAGGAAGTAACGAGACACGAAAACTATACGTTCATCTAAAATAGTCGTAAAATTTTTATGTCTTTTCCGTGAGTGTAAAACCAAAAGGGCAAATAGCTGTACGGTTGGAATTCGTGAGCTTCGATTCTTTCCCCGTTTTTCATTAACCCCCTTTTTTCTGACTCTCTTATGGCTGTTTATATGTATATATGTTATATATTTCGGTTTTTACTACTCGACGAAGTGGACGTCATTCGTTAACGAGCTGCTACCACTGACACTATCTCCAGCACACGCGCATTGTTTTACTCAAATATATATCATGTACAACAGCTACACAAAATATCTCTCTTTTTCTCGATCTTCGAAAGAGTTCACTTCTATTTCTTTCCTCGCACCGGGGAATTCGCCCGCGTTTTTCCCGTTCCTCGCAAGAACATTCCTCTTGTTATCCCCCGATGGTAACCATATCGATTTTACAACTATCGGAAATTCCCAGCAGTTTTTTATTTGTCAGAGACGATACGTATCTCATCTGTTATTTCGTTATGTAGCGATTTTTTTTTTTTTTTTTTTTTCCCCGAGACTCGACAAAAAATTGATTTTTTCAACGCACTTTGTGAAATAAAATGTAAAATCTCATATTGAATGGATGAATTTTGTAAAAAAAAAAAATGACTTCTGTACCGTCTTGTTAAAAACAAAAAACAAAAACCGTACCGCAGCGTTTATTTCTCGCACGTGAAATTCGCAAATTGGAAAGATTTATTTTTCTCGGATGACAAACGAATTAAGAAAGTTTCATTCTCTCGAACGACCAACAAGTTTAAAGAAAAGACATTTCGTTAGGTCTCTCAGTTGAGTATTTGTCCTCTTCTCATCCTTCGCTTCGACTCTATCTCTCTGTCTCTCTCTCTCTCTCTCTCTCTCTCTCTCTCTCTCTCTCTCTCTCTCTCTCTCTCTCTCTCTCTCTCTCTTTTTCTCTTTACGTCTGACTGAACCCGGACCGCTTCTACTGCGAATTCAACTCTACTTTCTTCTATATATATATTCGCTCAAAGTCTATCTTGCCTCTCTTCCCTCGACTTTTTGTTTTTTTTTTTTTTCTTTCTTTCTTTCTTTCTTTCTTTTTTTCTCATCTCAACGGTTGCCTTTATGATATGCGAACTGGGATTCAGACTCAAGTTTTCCTTGGGAATCTCGCGCGCCCGCGACGAGGGAGTCTCTGCACGGATCCTTTGCGCTCTCGCTGCAAAATCGCGAATGGAAACGTGAAAGGGAGCGAAGCCACAGGTATGTCTGAATACTCATACATATTTGCATATATATATATATATGCAATACATATGTTATATGAATATACATATATATGTGTGTGTGTGTGTGCGTGTCTATGTGTATGTATACATATATATGATTCAAAGGAAACGTGGAAGAAACTCGTCGAATGCCAATTTCGCCTGGCCTCGATTGCAAAAGGTCGTTTATTCTTCAGTAGTATTAGGCAAAGCCTTCTTCGTCCATATATATTTGTCTATCGTGCCTTTTGCCAATACAGTTATAGAAAATTGTCGAAATTATCGCATGCCCCAGATGCGTTACCAATCTACCGATTATTGAACGTGCTAAAATCGCGTGTCGACCTAACGTTAAGACGATCGCATTGGCGCATTTTTGTTACTTCGATTATCATACGCGTATGCATCTGCATGTGTGTGTGTGTGTGTGTGTGTGGGTGTCGGTGTGTGGGTATAAATGAGAGAAAGGATGAGTCTCTGCAGCGATATATCACGTGTAAGTACACATAGCGATTTATCGAAAATCCTTTATATCGATGGAACATTTAAAAAAGCGATATGCTTGGAGCACTTTGGTTCATATATACTCGGCTCAAGTATCTTTTATTCTCGCATGGGTGAGCACCAACTACATTTGTTCTTACCGCAGGCATAAAATATGCTTGCCCAAAAAGCATAAAATGTTAACTGACTCGAAAATAAGAACGCTTATTTTGCGTTTTAAAACCAGAATTGAACAAAGTACTCAATGAACAGAGAGCACTTCAAGTATATACTCGCACCGTTGAATCGCGAGAGAGCAGAGAATTTCAACTTTTTTCTTTCTTCCTTTTCTAAAAAAAAACTCCGGCATTGAAGTCCAAGATACGCCATTTTGTATTGTCAATGTATTACTATAATACTATATGTTACACACCGGATAAATTATAATTGGTATAATTGATTTTCGGTAATAAATATTAATAATGAAAATTAAAACAATTCTCATTTCTTATTTTGCTTCGAAATTATTTCCAATAATTTTTCATATTACACGCGAACGTTTGGTCGTTTCTCCATTCTCTATCGCATGGAAATAGAATCAATATAGAGGATAAACGAAATCCTTATCGAATCACTGAGATTGTCACCGAGAGCGAAGGACAATTATACGAAAGTATCGCGGTGTATATTCAATCGTAGGGAAAAAGTGTTTCAGTGTATTGCTGATCTCTCGAGCCAAGAAAGACACGGATTATACGTTTTGTGAGTGAACGAGAAAGAATTGGAAACGTTCATACGCGTTGTCGTGCGAGCAAGTTAGCCGTAATGCGCGAAACGACAAAGCAAAGCAGGAGGCTTGATGGACTCTTGCTGCTTTTGCTGGTGAACGTGCAATTCTGTAGTTGTATACGACCATGGTGAAAGTTACATATAGACGAGACTGAAGCCGGAAGGTAAAAGGGCAGAGGAGCGAGAATATGGGGGGTGGAAAAAAACGAAGGAAATTCGTGAAAGCGAGCAAAATAGAGAAAGAGAACGCCACCAATTTCTATTGTGAGAACGTATAATGGAACGCTCACACGGAGATGTAACGTTCGTTCGGGAAAACTGGAAAATAATGGTGAGCTCACGCTACAGGGTGCGAAAAAAATCCCTTGACGAGAGAAGGGGAGGATTCTCAATGATTTTCTCTTTCGATTTTCTCTCTCTCTCTCTCTCTCTCTCTCCCTCTTTTTCTTTCTCTCTTACACACGCACACACACACACACCCTCTCTGTAAACTATCTATCTATCTCTGTGCCCTGCAGGACATGTTCTATTTTTCCGAAAAACTAGGGCAAATCTCTCTCACTCTCTGCTCGTTATTCTTCCATTCATTATTTTCGCCTGTCGCTCCATATCTCGTCAATGTTTTCTGCATAATAATGAACACGTATTCGTGAGTTCGAAGAGATTCTTCGAAAAATCTTAATGCACGAGGAAAATGTTATAAATAGTTGCATAAATGAATAATTTACAAAAACACAGCTGAAAAAAATTAATTTTTTATGATGAAGAACTTCTTGAGGAGCTACCCTTAATTCTACGAGCAATCGAAATCAACGAAAGAGCCTGAGAATTCGCACTGAGTGAAATAATTACGGTGTCTTTTCTGACGTTGCGGAAGGTGGAAAAAAAAAAATATCACTTAGGAACTTAAACCCTTTTCGATGGAAAAAAAAATGTAAAACGTTCTCTGTCAATTAATATTTTTCGTTCGATCATTTGGTCGCTCGCAAAGAGTATAATTTTCATCGTACATAAAAGTGATTATTGATGATAAAAATTAAAATTTTAATCACAGAAATCAGGTATTGCATGAACTTTTATGCGAAATTATTAAAACTTATAAATGATCATCGGAATTAACGATATTAAATTTTCAATTCTCGCGCGAAAATTATGACATTAATGTATACCAGCAAAATAAATGCATGTCATATACATATTAAAATCCCTGATATTTCCAACAGCTTATAGTTCATGCAATTTTATACCTTTTTAGTTACATCGATAGCTTATCCTTGGGTAATATAATTGCCAGCAGGGTAGCTCGTCGATGAAAGGGGAACTGTATATATATACAACACGCGAATACGACGACTATATTATAAGCTGTGCGTATGTGATGGAAGATGTGTTCGAGAAACGTACGTGAGCTTTCGTGTACATGAATATACAAAAAGTTCTACAACTTTAAGAGCTCTCACTATAAATACACGGGGCATCTCATTCCAAATTGACCCACCACGAATAAGTATGTAAAAAAAAGTAAGTATGTGAAAAACGAAACAAAAGCCAAGAGTAGACTTTTTTCATTGCTCTTGACGTACTTTTTCTTCCGAAATATAAATTTAAAATCCCCATATGTTCATTGAAGAAGTTTTCAGTCGCACGTTGCCAGTCTTGGCAGCGTAAATTCAGCATTAAAAATTTTTTGAGGATATCCAAAAACTAATGCGCTGCAGAATAATTAATCCGTTTTTTTCAAACTCTTAACTTCGTTTTGTGTATTTGAAAAAACCATTTCACGATAGAAAATAAATCGGAAAGGTGAATGAATATATGTACATTGCTGGAGTAAAAAAAAAACCATTAAAAATAATTTCCCCAGGACGATGCCTCTATAAAGAAAGTGTAAAATAATATACATTAAGGTAGTCCTCGTGCAAATGCGTTTATAATGAGGATTCGTTGAAATTTATAGTGGACGAAGAGAATGCTAGTACCCAACTTCTCGTGAAATTTTAAGCAGATTGACCGTTCCCAACTCGAAATATTCAATGTCAAAGTTAGCAGCCATTACGTTTAGAGCATATATAGCGAGCGTTGCTGTACCCCGATACTAGCACGGTTTTTTAAATATTACAACTAAACGCGTAACCAAATTTTGATAAAAAAAATTGTAGGCGGGAGAAGACTATTATATTCACATGTTAGGAAAAAAGAACAAAATTATTAAACCGTTTCGTTTACGAGCAACGATCACAAAAAGAATGCAATATGAATGAAAATTCGATGCGCGTAAGCTGCATATTCTATGGTGTGAATATATCTGAATATGCACGGTTCCATGTGTAACAGCCATTTCTCTGTACAGACTCAATGAAAAGTTCGCTGCATATGACCACATAGCACCGTGTATATTTTATCATGTGGTACGCATAGGAAACTTTCTCGCACTATTGTAGCACGTGGACTGCCTTAAGGGTCGCAGCTCTGTTACTATGGTATGGAATTCCTAACACATTTCCACAAAAAAATTCTCTATATAATATCGTATGCACGTGTGTATTGTGCGAAAAAGTTCTCCGGAGAGGGGAAAACTCGAAACTTTAAACTCGTCAAACTCCAAGAAAAGCCAGTTTGCCACGTGACCGATGAAGACTCGTGCCAACAAAACGCATATATAGCGACGTAAGAGCATTTCGCACTAGGGAGAAATGTGATAAATAGAAAAATAGCGAGTTCCTATGAAATCCGTGCACGGTGAATCGATCATGGGATATGTCACGAGCACGAGTCGTTCCAACATACACGAGAGGGCCACGTAAAATAAGACTTACAACAAAAAAAGAAAAAAAAAAAAAAAGACTCCTCGGTTCTCGATTTCGAGACTGCGCGCTGTGATTTTCGTAAATTCATTTTCCGTTCGAAAATCACCGATCACGGATTTTTCACCCGACTAAAGTTTCCTCAACGAAATATCGTATCGCTTCGCGCGAGAAAACCCCATACACGCAAAATGGAAATAGCAGACGGCAACTCGAGCGGTTACGTTATTTTCGTAATGTCAAAGGAAAACCCGTGACGGTGTCTTTATTATTACCGGTGTTCCTGGAGACGTGTTTGAAAATTGCCGTCTTGATACGAACTTTGAACACACTGCTCGACTTTATACACGCACACATATAGTATATAATGCTATCTCAACTTTTTTCCATAGTGTTGTGCCTGATACAAAGTGCCAAAGACGAGGGAGAGTGAAATGACTCTCGCTGTGGAGGAAGCAGCCAAGGCTTTTGTTTCATAGAAATTAGCTTCGGTTAACTCGAGGATGAAAACTTGGTAAAATAGTGCATGCGGATGCGTGCAACGCGATACGAGAGGCTCAGGATAATATGACAAACGATGACTATGCGAGAGATTCTCGTGACTAATGGAATTATAAATGAAATTCGAACGATTGTGAACTTTCTCGTTAAACTCGTGTGAATTTAATGAGAAGGTAGAGTGAAATGGAGAATTTATTCTTCAAAAAGATTGTGAATTATTGCAAGTTAACAACGAAAAAAAACGTTGAGCTTCGTGAAGAAATTTAATTGGAGCGATGTAAAAATTCAAAAATATGAATCATAGTTAACATTTTGAGGAAAGGGAGGAGGTAGAAATGACTAGCTACTGATCATAATCATAGTGGAGGATTGCCAATTTTTATTTGGCCATTAAATTGAAAGCAAGAATATAATTTCGCATAGACCTAGACACGAAAATTATGATGCTCGATTTTTTTTAATTTCCAAAACCCAAAGCTGGGGTAGACGTATACCAGCTGTGGCCACTGTACCGTTTATTGTGGGGCCACTCCGTATTTCCCTCGAATTTTTCAAAGTTTCAGGGCTGTGTTCACTTCATCGAGCGCAATATTTCGATGTTCAAGATGTTTTCGCACCACTATCGATTGCTTTATTGAATATCTGCTAATTTATTTCAATGAAATATATGACGAAATGTTTCAACGGTGAGCGGTTTGTGCAATTTTCTTGTCAGAAGTGTTAAGGGATCCCGAGGTAAGAAGACTACGGTTTCTCATATCTATAAAGTCGTTCCACCCCATAAAAAAATTTATATTTTATCAGTTAAGTTGGCTCACCGGTGAATTAAAAAACCGGGTGATACGAATGAAACTTCGTGAGAGTGTTATCCAAGATGCAATGAACACTCTCTCAAAATTTCAGGATATGTTGCCAGGCAAATTATTGCGAACGAGTAATTTAAAATTGCCTATTTTAACATGGGTCTTATGACAGTTGTGATTCCATTTTCACCAGAAGTGACACGATACCTTTTGATAAAGACGAGAGATCTTATTCAAATTTTGAGTATTGAAAGATGAAATCGTGAACTTTCCAATGGTATTTAAAAAAATCGTGTCTTGCCAGGGATTTTCCAGAGAAATTTAATCGCGAACGTCATCGTGTGTGCAAATCTCGGATACAATATATGTCTGTCATTCTGCACGCGAGGAAACATATATATGAATATCAGCTATCGTTTTTTGACTTGATCGCTCTGACAGCGTTAAATACTTTTGTCAGTTGAGACTTTATTTATAATATTATTTATAACAAATTATGGATAAAATATCACGGCAAACGTCATCGAAAATCATATATTTTATTTAGACAGAGTATTTAGAAAATATTATGATAGGTTTTATGATTTTTTTTTCACGTCACGATTTTTTACTAGTTTTGTCACTAATTACCGCCACAACTGGTAACGTCTACTCTATAAAAAATTTGAACGTATCATCATTGAAATAAGGTGAATAAGAGGACACAGACGCGTATTGCTTCAGAAAAAAAAAATTTCCATCTTCTGCATTCATTGTTGAACTATTACTGATATAAAAGTTGAGAAAAAAATATCCAGCTATAGCTCCATTAAAAAACTCTGTGGTCGTTGTTTTCAATGTAAGTGAGACTTTTTGCAGAAACGAAGATTATACAATAAATTATCCAAATTATGCCTATAAATTATCGAAATTTACCAACCTTAAACCTCGTATTGAATTCATCTTCTTCGCAATCGATTTTTTTAAATCATTATTAATACGACTATTGCTTTTTTTTTTTTCTTCAATCAAATGAAGAATTTGAAAATTATGCGATTTCAAGGAAATTCTAAAATGCATCTGTCGCGCCACGTATTTGTAATTCTCAGTCACGAAACTCCATCATAACGAGGCATCGATCAGCATGCATAATATTCGCGCAGTGGAGCTGCATGTTCCAACGGAAAATTACGAAATAGGAAACGTGTATAGCGCGATACCATCAATGGGATCGTTATACGATGAAAAGCTCGTCGACAATGTCATCGTGCGATAGCTCAACGAGAATAGCGGCCTGCAGGAGGACACGGAGTTTAATGAAAATTCTTTGATCCCAGTCACATGGCTTTGAGGGTTCAATGTATCTATCAGCCTCTGTGACAACTTTCAAATAACCGAGTCAGCTTTCATAAAAAAAAATATATATATATTCACAGATACTAAAGAATTTCTTTTTTGCGTCGAGTATTTTCGAACGTTCCAGCGACTTGAACTTTGGGATCGAAAAAGCTCTTTGGGAACATTTTTTTTTTTTATTGCAAATTGTATTATACTTGGCCTCTTTGCAACGAAAAAATTACAGACTCACTGTTAAAATGATCTAAGCTCAAAAATGTATTATGGTCACAGTATACTCATTTCAAATATTTACATCTCTGAAAATTTCATTAACCGAAATCGTTTTTCTTTTTTAATAACTTCCGGCAGTCCGTCACGATGGGGCGCTAGATGAAAAGGCACAAAGCTCGCGATGCAGCGCCCCAAAAGTAATTTTAGGATGCTGCAACGCGATGGGGGGGGGGGGGGTGGGAGTAGATTTTGTTGAGCATCCACTGCAATATGCAGCAGTTCCTGGAAACATTTGCGAACTATCCCTTGGGCTTTTGTAAACCGAGGAAAGGACGAGTCTCAGGGCCTCGGGTAATATTCATGAGTGACCAGAATAACGGAAGCTCCTGAGTAATCGTTGAACAACGCGTTCAACGTTGCCCATAGAGTGAGATTACCATCGGAGAAGCGGATAGCATAAAGCTCCGTCGCTCTCTTCCTCGCTCGCTATATAATGTCCGTGGACTGCTTGCAGAGCTTCCGGTTCATCGAACGAAAACCAATCTGTGTGAAGGAGAAGGAGTTCGAAGGGGAGGGCAAAATTTTTCCGAAAGTTTCGTGTAACTCGCTCGATTCGCTTTGCCATGGATCAAGGATCAATATGAATGTCTGAATATTCATTAATTCAAAGCGTTCCTCGATAGTGTATACCGTATCAAATTTGTGCTTTCATTGTCTACGACTCGCTGGAAAGGAATTTTTTTTTTTTTTTGCAAGTATTTAATTTTACTGAAAATCATAGCCAAACACCAAACACACGTGAAATGACTTTTTTGGAAATTTAATATTTCAACAAATTGGATGGGGGTCAAAATTTCGAACAATCGAAATTTCGAACGGCCGTAATCTCGAATTTGGAAATTTACGAACGTTCGAATGTAGAATGGCCAATCATAACGAAAGCATTTTAAAAAGTAAATAAAAAATCCAAATATAAAAATATCGAAGTAAATTTATATCGAAAGTAAAAATATGAATGGGGAAAAATAGCGAGAGTCAAAATATCAAATCGCCGAAAATCAAACGCGTTATAATTTAACTTGTCACTTTTCAGATTGGCCTAAATTAAGAAAGTAGACAACTTCGAATTTATTAAAGCGACTGTACAAAAATTCGAACTACAAAATATAAGCGAAAGACTGAAAAAAATTGTTTATCGGATATTCATTATTTCACAAGACTTTTCATTGACATATCGGATCGTTATGTTGAAAGATACTTTCGCAGAAGGTAACGAATGGCAAGGAATCCCTTTGTTTAGTTCGTATTTAATTATGTGTACGAACAAAAAAAAATTTTAGAAAGCATTCTCTCCGGGCAGACTGCACATTTTATTTGAAAAGTTTCAAGCCCTTCCCCCGATCAGTCTGCTAAATGAATTCTCCTAAAGAATCTCGAGCCGGATAATTAATTTTTAAACTACTTGTTCCGTGAGATTTACAATAAAAAAGCACTAAAAAATTTCTTCGAGATTGATCTACAATCGAAGCAAAATGAAAATTCAATTCTCTTATACTTTCATAAAATAAATTTAAACTTTTATTAAAATAAAATGCATCATAAAACACCGAGTAATAATGAACTTGACACATTTTTATATACAAAATAAATGTCCGAAGACTGGTATGCATGGTATAAATGTTAACAAGCCTATTTTGTCTTTGAGAAATGTACTGTTCAAATAGATCGAATGATAAAATTCATCCAAATGGTAATAATTATATTTGAGTCTTGAGAAAAGCCGATGATTTTTTTTCAAGACTGAATAAAAGCTTAATTGAGCTAAAGTGCTTAATTGAGCTAAAGTGCTTGATTGAGCTAAAGAGAATTGAGGGGATTTTCCGGGTTTCGATGATTCGGGGGGAAAAGGCTCGTCGTCGTACGAGAAATAGGGTACGTTAATCTCGACAACTCGACGACAAAATACTTTCGTGTTCTTCACTCGATTCCCTTAGGGGATGGAGAACATTTCGTCTTGTTCCAAAGACGTTTTACTCAAGTTTTCGACGTTGTCTTCCTCTCTCTCTCTCTCTCTCTCACTCTCTCTATCTCTCTCCCTCTCTCTCTTTCCTTACCAAGTCTCTTGATCGTCATTTTGTAGGACCAACACGCGCGACCAAGTTGATTCTCTAGACGTCATATAGGGCTCATTTCGAGTTAGGTTTGGAGCGGAAAACCACGCTGAGGCATAGACACACACTCAGATTCAACTAAGATGAGCCAACAGTATGATGCTACAGTCGAGGTTTCTACTCTCCGGAGACGGTGATATAGGTAGAAGGATGCAACGCGGTTTGGCTTAACTCCCCAGAATCTGGACTCGAAGAACTACCCAACCACGAGAAAGAGAAAGAGATCAAGAGAGAGAGAGAGAGAGAGAGAAAAGGAAGTACTCGCAAGACAATTTCCCCCGAAACTGAGTTCAAACTTCTCAAATCCCTCTAAGGACGTGCCTATACAGAAAGAGGCAGGGATAAGACAGAGAAGCCTCGAATATCTATAAGACATCTATACATGCATATATGACCCTAATAATACGAGGCATAGATGCCTCGATTATTCATATGAAGAGACCCATCCAGGATGTATGATAAGACAAAATACATTTATAAGTATTGAAACTTCGAACATGCATGTGGATTAACGAAATAGGAAAAATCTCTCGACTTGGGAGATGATGATTGCAGCAAAAGTGAGTGACTGTGCGGATGTTATTCTTCCATTTGGTGATCCAATTATCATCCCGCTTCAGACATTGTGGCACCAGTTTTTGCTACTTCCTATCCCGTTATTCACCACAATAAAGGATGTATGAGCACTAGTTTCACGATCATATAAAAATCTGAATTTTTTATATGGTGTAGCAGAAGTGTATATGATAAAACCTGCAAAATTTCAAAGTGGGTCAACGACTTTTTACGCGAGTAATTAATTCGTGAAATCAAAATATTTATCCCACGCCATATACGAATTCTGGACTGATGCAACTTTGAAACAGAAATTCGTATCTTTCACGATCAGATACGATCAATATTAAAACTGTTAAATGTTCAGAAAACTATCACGCCCAGACAACATGAAAATCAGAAAGTTATCCTCAAGAATTCTTTTCAAAGATAACCTCTGGAATTATAAAAAAGATATCTTCAAGATATCCGACTGAAGAAGTCTACTTTGAGAAGTCCAAAAGATGTCATTTTTTAGAAGTTCCTAAATAAGAGATCTTATAGATATCTGTTAGGAGATATCTTTCAATTCTCTGAAATTTGACATCAGAAAGTCATCTTTTTTTAAGACTCAAATGTCCGCACTTGCGCAATTGACAGTACACGCGATCTAAGACGAGGACGCGTCTGGCTGGGTATTACCTCGAAATGAGAGGACGATATAATAAAATATAGCATCAGAAATAGTGCAGTTATTTGAGTGCATTGCAAATTATTTATGGGTAAGTAAAAAATTATTCTAATTAGTCCATATGTAATCAATTATTTTTTTTATTAGTAATATAATACTAATATACTAAAACTTTTCGCCACATGTAATGCATAATTTAGAGAGCTGTTGCTTTTTAGTGAGGTTATGATTTTCTGTTACCATATAAAACGTATCACAACATTTGTATGTTGAAACAACGATTATATCAGGTGAATATATATCCTTTAAACTGCTATATTGATCGTTTTAGTTATTATACTCGAGTAAAACAACTGAAGATTGAAATATACTTGATGAAAGTATAAATGATATGTTCATCATTTAATAGGTTATGTTTAGCACGTGATCCGTTGCATACTACACTGCAAAAAATATATATATTATGGCGTATAACTCATGCAAGAAGTCTTAAATAAGACGACTTTTGGATATCTCATGCAAGAAGTCTTAAATAAGACGACTTTCTGAACTCCGGAAAAAGATGTCTCAAAAATGTTATCTTTCTGACATCATTTTAAAGAAGTCTTGACTACGTCTTTTATCGACGCATTAGAGTTCTTTCTGAGCTCTTTATGTGTTCTTTCTTACATTACTTTGAGAAGTCCAACTCCCAACGGAGAGTACTTTAAGATCTCTTTAAGATGTCTTACTGCTGTCTGGGCGATTACATACGTTCCATAAAAAATGGGGGTTAACGGACCTTTTGACATACAATTATCGATTTTAAGGAAATTTTTCGCGTGTGTCGCATAATGAGCGGTCCGACTCTCTCTTGTTTCATGCGTGCCCCTCGCTCACCGCGCTCACCCGCGCCCACGTTTCCGCTCATTTCCCGCCACCTTGTGCTCATACATCTTTAAACGATGCAGAAAGTAATGTGAACATGGGTCTTGTTCGGGCTTCTAAGTTAAACGAAAACATATACGAGAAATTGAATTTTCGTTAACTCTGTAGCTGGTCAAGAAACACCTTTTTAATCCATTTAATATTCTAATAAATTCCTCATTACTTCGTTAAATTCACATTTGACGTAAATCTTATAATTCTAAAACCGAAATTTGAATTTTCATTAATAGACTATTTATCGTTATTGTGTACCTGGAAAATGACATACCTCGATGTTTAACGATGATTCCACGTTCGTTTGCTCGACAACCACATTAATCGTTATCTCAAACACAACCGTCGCAAAAAAAAAAACCAGTAGAACGTTTCGTCGAACAGTTTCCGAGTGTATATCGTCGTTGGTAGGAAAATTATCGTCGAACTTGTGCAATATAACTTGAAGCTTTTGGTCATGTGGACAGAGCGATACAACGGATGCTGGTGTATACACATACGCACGCACACGCACACACACACACACAGAAATTCCGAGAATATACCACATGACTAATAAACCGGAACTAAGTGAGACAGAGAGAGAGAGAGAGAGATCAATGGAGTCTTATCTGAACTTTCACGGTTGGAGTCGTATCAAGTTTCGACGATTAGAGCCAGCAGGAGTTTCCCGTACTATCCCACTGACTGTGCAGCATGTACACACCTGTATAAATCGAGATGGTCTCGCGTCAAAAGGGTATACTGCATACATGATTATACATTGCCGATGCGACTCTCTGGCTATGGGCCATTGATCAAATACATGTATAGTACTTAGAGAGCCTCTGTGGGGAATCGAGAAACTTTTGATGCGAATATGAACGGATAGAGGTCGCGTTTGTTGCCCCGCAGTTTGATTGGAGCCATTATACAGCGATCAGTAGCGCAACAAAGTATGATCCGAGAGTTGAAGTACGAGAGGGGTAACGTGTGTGCGTAACGAGGATAATGTGCATAATGACGATCAACTTCGTCGGAAGGTACGTTGGAACGGTTTGGATGAAAATGCGAGTGAAACTTCCAGGACGCATAACGATGAAATGAAAACATAGAATCGTAAGAGCGAGGAAGAGTCGTGCAAGATTGGTTGTAAAAAGGAGTGAAAAAAAGAAAATCGTGAAAGGGAAAAGACGTTTGGGGCAAATTACGATGATGAGAGATGAATCAGAAAAAAGCAAAACGATATGGGCAAGAAGACGTTTCGGGATGAACGACGAAGAAGAAAGAGTCGAAAATAGAAAAACAAGAGGGAGTAAATAGCAAAAGAAGCAGAGCCAATAACTGAAACTCAGAGAGGGACGACAAGATCAGGGAATGACGTTGGAAGAAAGAGTCCAAAGTAGGTATATCCAGAGCGAGGGAATTACCAGAATCCTGAGGGCCGAGTCAAAGACTGTTTCATTCCGGATGAACTTTTCGAATTTTCGGACCGTTCTACCCAGTCAAAAATCTGGATCCCTTGGGACGTAGTATGGACGTCCATATTACGTCCTAGGACGTAATATGGTAGCCATATTACGTCCTAAGGCCTTATTACGTCCTAGGACGTAATAAGCCAATAACCGAAACTCAGAGCGGGACGACAAGATCAGGGAATGACGATGGAAGAAAGAGTCCAGAGTAGGTCCAGAGCGAGGGAATTACCACGAAGAATACTGAGGGCCGAGTCAAAGACTATTTCATTCCGGATGAACTTTTCGAATTTTCGAACCGTCCTACCCAGTCAAAAATCTGGATCCCTTAGGACGTAATATGGACGTCCTAGATCTAGAATGGACGTCCAGATTTTTGACTGGGTAGTCCTCTTGATGGCGAGGCATCAGGCCAACCAAACCTCAAAAACTTCCAACGCATTTTTTTCTGAAAGACAGCTCAATGGAGTAGAAAAAAATGTGAGGCTGTCTGCATAGCTGACAGACGCCTCTATACCACCTGCTATACGTTCTGCTCATTATAATAAGTAATTTCAGAATGGACAATGGGCCAGAAGTTTTAGCATATCCCGTCAGCACTCACGAGTACCGAAAATCAGGAGTCGCAAGGCGTTCAGTCTCTTCATAAACGAATCTGGACTATCAGATTATAAATTACAATTGAACGGAACGCCAAAAAGTTACATGGGAATAAAAAATAAATGGGGCTTTAAAGAATCTCAATTGTCAACACTCCAATCTCGTTTTTACAGACGATATCTTCGAATCTCCCGAGTCAGGGCTATACATGGCATTCCGTTCGAGCGTATCACGGTAAACGCCATTTTTTTTTTATTCCTACGTAGGTACACGTTATGATTTATATCCTCACTTCGCGAGTGAGAAAAGACAAAACGTAGAGGATGGAAAGGGAACGGGAAAGAGTCTATGAGCTTTTCTTGGCAAAAGCTTCGCCAACTTGGCGAAAATTGAATAGATAGCGCGAGCTCAGGAACGGCGATATAGAACAGAGAGAAATAGAGACAGAGAGAGAGAGGATTTGCAGAATGGCATCCAACGGTCTTCGGGAGAGTTCGTCGGTGCCAAGTTTTCCTGCACTCTGAGCGAGCCAGAAGGTTCGGGCATTGAGGACATATATGACACAAAACGACAGACCGAATATAGGTCGAATGCATGAAACGCGAAAATCTAGAAGAGATAGGCCCCCGATCGGTCTGGCTTTTCTTCTACTTCTTCCTCCAAGAATCCCTAAAACTCTGTCGTTCGCGTTTTTCATTTCGTTGCGCTCCACCATTCCCCCGGGATCTCGCTGGAGCAAGACTGGGGGGCATGAGGGGACATTAGTATAGATGAGCTCACGACGATTCGGTTGTAAAGTCTCTAAATAAAAATTACAGCTTCGGTTTTTCATGAAGATCCCTTTTTGGGATCTTTGTTTCACTCTCGTAAACGTTCGGTACGAATTTCATGTAACGGAACAAGTTCCAAAATGTGGCACCGGAATTTCTGATCAAGTGCAAGTCGCAGAAATTAATTATTATCATCCCTACTGAGAATGCAGGAACAAACTTTACAGAAGTATTTCGCGAAACAACTTTTTCGCAACTTGGGTTTGCGATATCTCAGCAATCGATGGACTGACTGAGTTCAAATTTATGGGATTTGTCAAGAACGACTCTCTCCCTATCGTCTCTACTACCGACAACTTTCTAATCTCATAATTGCAATCTGTAGGGAATTTGTAAGACTAAAAAAATGTATGCTATTATAAATTGTCCCATCATTCTGTTATAAATATGCCTGGTTTTTTTTTTCCAGACGGGACAACTCAGCTATATTTTCCGGACTCAGAACTACTAGGTGAATTATTCACATCACGTGAAATTAAAAAAAAAAAAGGTAGGTAGTCATAATCCCTAAACAACAGAGTCCTCAAATAGCAGAACCGCCAAAACTAGATGGAATTGATTTACTCGATCGCTACTGGGACCCCGCTAAGCCAAAAATAACAGGAAGTAAAAAATATCCACAATTTCACGACCAAATGGAGGCTTCTCTTAGTCAGGCGTCGATTTTTTTTTGTTTCTCTCAAAAATTGTTTTCCCTGACTTCTAATAATGCTTAATAAAGTATGCTATCCACACACAACTAAATCAGGCGCATTATGGTTTCGTTTTCGTAGCGCTAGCGTACCTCTGCCAATGTCTCCATGTAACGTCGTCTTGTCACATCGTAGGAATATTTATGTATTTTTTTTTTTTTTAAGATACGAAAGCTCCGATAAACTTTTTAATGATATTCGTTATCGAAAATCGATTGAGCTTTCAATGAGCTATAAAACAATAAGAGAGAAAAAAACTGATCCCCTATCACCAAGTTTTCTTTCCTTTTTTATCTCAAAAGCTGATAATTGACGAAAAATGGTCTAATTAATCCAACAATCACCGATAAACGACCGTTAAACGATTTGCCGAAAAAAAAAAATATCAAAAAGCTAATATAATTCGGCCAACTTCATGGGTATGGTACGAGCCCCAGCAATCTCGCTTACTGGAACGAGAAAATGTCGATAGCGCCATCTGTTACTTTCACGAATGCTCCGATTGAACTAATCTAGTTATAGGGATCCGCAATGCCAAAATCAGCCGCGCGGTGGCAGCATTGCGCCTTTTGGCGGAACTTTTGAATCGTTTTTATCGAAAATAAATATATTTGTCGCTTTTCGCTGTGCGCAGTGCGATACTATAGCGGCTGAGAACGACTTTGAGCGCCCATGGTGGCGAGAATGCACATGTTTTGCTGGAGTCGCGTAGTGCAATCGAGGGCAATATAATAGAGAAGTCGCGGAAAGAAAATTTAAGGGAGTTCATCTGATGATCGAATTAACAAACAGATATTGATTAAAAAATTCGAGTACACTTATGAGTATCTAAAAAGTCACCTGTTCAAATTTAAAACTTTCCGGATTTCTTGTTTGTGCGCAATTAACAAATAAAATTTTTCTTAATTAACATGGTCTCTCATGGATTGTCGTGTTTTTTCCATTTATAAACCTGAAATTTGCAACCATTGACAAATAGTTTCGAATGAAACTTTTATAATCGATACAAAAAAGATGTGAAGAACGTTTGGATAGCTTTCTTAAATCTATAGGATTCTTGTGAACTTTAGAATTAATTAGTTTGTCTCGAAAAATACTGATTTTTTGGAGGTCAGCCTCCATATTACTGCCAAACTTTTGGAGGTTAGCCTCCATATCACATGCTAAACTTATTGAACGGACTACGCTAGTCGTAACAATTTTTCTTTTGACTAACTCGGTACCAGATGAACTTCCTTAAACTGTTGCGCGAAGTCATGTAAGAATGTTTTCCGCTACACAATTTCGGAAATTAAGTTTTACGCGTTTCCAACAGCAATTAATAAAATTCAGCAGCCCAAAGAACTAGATTCATTGGGTGCAAAAAACCAAGAAAGTAAAATTCTTGAGGTTAAACGTGCATATTTTGTCTGATATGAAAAATTCATGTCAGGATATTATAATACAAATAAATTGATTTTTTTTTTTTCCTTTCTAGTAGCTCTCACGATTGGCTAACCGAATATTCAGTGAGCACTTCGCGGGTAATCGTTCATCTGCGTTACAATCAAAAGTCCGAGTTGCGTCTTTCTTGTTCTCGATGCGAGCCTTGTCGGTTCGTATGACAAGACCGACAAGGTTCATTGCTAAGCCTCAAATTGAGAAGGAAAAGTAGCCGTAAACCGATTTTCATTGCATCGTAATACGTCGATTTATTTTTTTTTTCAACGCATTTATAGTCAAGCTCACCTCAAAAAAACTCTACGCAGCACGAATATAAACGTTCGTTTTTTAAAATTAATCCAACGAGGTTTCGTCTATGCAAATAAATGAGAGCTGTTCCAGCAAAATTTGCGGAGTACAGCCGGCCGCGGCGCCACTTTGCTTTCTGCACGCAGCGAATACATATTAACGGCGCGTCGCTCGCTCGGATACCTTCGAGAGAGATCGCCGAAGCCCATTTGCCCCGGCGAGTATGCGAAGGGATCCGATTCTCTTTTTCCTTAGGAATTCTCGCTTCAGATCGCTATTGGAATTTAGCTTTTAACACGATTGCAAAAAGAACTCGAATGAAAATTGTGAAATCTTAAGAAATTGCCATGGCTCGGTAAAAATTTTCGAATAATTTTCTTCCTTTTCCTGTTTTTTTTTTTTTTTTTTTTAAATCTTGCAGCCACGCAGTGGGGTCTCGGAGAACCCAACGATACTTTGCTACTCCGGTATGGGTAACACAAGCAAGAAGGAAGATGGGAATATACGAAAATTCTTAACTTACACCGACTTGCTCGACGCATAGACGGATTTTCCAACAAATTGGCTATTGAAACAAAAATTTAAAAAAATTAAACTAAAAAGACGACCGTTTTACCGCGAATTACGATCGATAAATTCGCGCAGGGTCCCCCGCAGACCCCGGTGTGGCAATTGAGTCTCAAAAAAAAAAAGCGTTATCGCGGATTCATCAAAAATTAATCAGCAAATTTTACAATTCCATGAAAAGGAGCAAATAACGTATTTTTTTTATTTATTTACTTTTTTTTATTACTTTAACGCAAGATTCAAGTTGGCTGTCCCAACGAAAAATTAAATTAAATTAAGGTTCGAAAAAATCGAAAACGAACGATAAATTATTGATTGGCCCTGCAAGGAAAATCGTGCGGGAAATTTCATTGAAATTTGTAACTCGTTCGTTAAAGATTTTCAAAAAAACGCCCTATACTTCGATCTATCAGGAGTTTTCTTTTTTTTTTAAAGAGCGTCGCGTAGATTTGAGCGAAAATGAATGTTCGAGACAAATTTTGGGCCTTAAAGGAAAATCATATCGAAATTTCTAACCGATCGAGCGCTGAAAATACTTCAATGATCATGACAATTATTCAGATCCGAATTTAAAAAAATTACAAGAGATGCATCTTTTGTTCAAAATAAAAATGATATTTTTAAAAAATCCGCACATCTCGCATAATTTTTTTCATCCAAATCTCATTTTTTTTTTTTTTTTGTCACGTGGCTGAAAAATTATTTTTCAACAATCTCGAGTTTCAGATTTTCCATAAAATTTTGCTTCACTAAATAATAAGGGAAAAAAAGATTCGAGCTAAAAGACGTCTGCGCTGAGCAACGATGCGCGTGAATTAAAAACGACAAAGTTCAATTTTTCCTCAAATTTTCTGCTATTCAACTTTGCATAATTTTTTTCATGAATTTGTATAACGCCGTGTATGGGAAAAATTTCAGACGCAGCCTGGGAAAGGTTCGACGCGATTTTTCCTCAATACGAATTGAATCTTGCGATTCATGTCCTCGTCGTAGATTGCCTTGCATCTCTCGTAATTGACTCTTCTTCTCACTTGCGTAGGCTTCTCATAAAATCTGCATCTTCTGTACTGATCCAGCAAGCCTTCGCGTCCCAAAATTCGATTCAACACGCGACAAGCTCCGTCGACATTGTTCTCGTTGACGAATACCGTTCTCGAGAAGAATTGAGCATGCTTCAACCCCATCTGAAATAATTTATCATTCGCATCTGTGCAATCAAACGTAACATTTTGATTTTTTTTTTTTTTTCAGGTTTTAAAAGCCTATTAGGATTTCCACGCGAAGAGCACTTTTGTTGATTTTTAACAAAAAACAAAAATAAAAAGCTTTGTTCATTTTTCTATCGCGTGACCGCAAGTATCATACAAACTTTTCACAATTGTTACGCATTATAGACTCAGAAATTCCCTGACTTTTAGAGGTTTTCCGCACAGGTTTTGCAAATATTCCAGGGAGATTAGGGTCAAATAAAAAAATGTTAAATATTGAAGTGAAAAATAAAAAAAAAAAAACTGAAATACAAAAAATAATTTAAACACTGGAGAGTAAAAAAATAAATACATTAAAATGCAAATACCGAACCTGTTCTTTGTTATAAACGGAAATTTTTATGTCGGTGCCGATGAAAGAAAAATAAATATAAACGCTTGTCTACAATGATAATTGTGTAGTTGCGTATCGACAAATCGAATGCAGAAGCGTAGCTTTAGGGCTTTGGAGTAAATTAGTTTTTAGTTTTTGAAATTTTCATTGTTCGGCACTGAAGTAACTTTTGTTGTACATAATAAAGAATAATATGAATATTAAAAATATACAAAAATATTTATTTTTATATTTTTCAGTTTTTTTGCTTAAGTTGGTTTTCGTAATTCTGGCAAAAACTCCAGAGAATTTTCTAAATTCCCTGACTTTTCCCTGATTATTTCAGGAGGAACGAAATTCCCTGAGTTTTCCCAGGTTTTCTCTGTTTTCAATATGCGTAACAACCCATGCTTTTGTAGATAAAGCAGGCTCTACGAGCCAAGCAGTTAGCTTTGCGCCCGAATCAAACGCACGATACCCAGTCATTTTCAGTGCAAGCTTGAGAAGTGACCGACGCTATTGATAACTGCATATATCGAGTCTGTACTCCGTAATGGAGTTAATATTTTCTTGAGCGTGAAAATAAATCATAAAAATCAGATACCAAGGGTAGCAGTCGTTACTTTGGCATTTGTTTTTGATTTTTTTTCTTTCGTTTCATTAAACGCGAAAGAAAAATAATCGATTACATCATGACGGAGCGAGGAGTACAAGAGCAGTTGCGAATACCATGGGTCACTTTTGAAATGTGATCGATGGAAAATGTATTATGAATAAACCGACGAAGCATTGTTTTTTCAAAGCAACAAAAGGTGCCCAGCTGCGTTTCAAGGTTAGAATAGTGTCTTTGAGAATCGGAGCCAAAGTAACAGGTTTCGGAGTAAAAATTTCAAATTGCGCTAGTAAGAAAAAGAGATATTACTGTTTTTCTGTGGTTTTCTCCTCCGTTGATTGATATTTCCAGCCGAATCAACAATTTTCACTAGCCGATCCAATTTTTGGCTAACGCTTCTCCCTGATACTTGAGAATTTCTCTCTCTATACGGTGCAATATATTCATTCGGTCTACGGTGACTACGTAAACTATCTGACCGGTCGAAGCAAAGAGCGATTTCTCTACTCGCAGCGTTGATAGAAAAAAAAAAATTTTCGAGTGCATACAACCCTCCACCAATCAAAGGTAGAGAGGAGCGACCAATGAATAAAAAAGCCTGAAGAAATTGAAAATTTTCGAAAAAAAAAATGATAGCGCAAGAACAATCGGCGTATAGGACATGGAAAATTTTCAATGCAGGGTATAAAGAAATATGATTCAAGTACCTAAAATCAAAACAGTCGCAAGAAAATTTCATTCATGCCAAAACTCCTTGCGACAATAAAAGCACTTTGACCGCAAGGACAAAGAAAAAGAACATAACCTGTAAAATTAAAAAAGAAAAAAGCGAGCGCGAAAAGAATAATTTGCTATACGAAAATGAAAAATTTGGAAAAGAGAAGAAAGAAACGATTGGCCTACGAGATTAGAGATGTCCGAAAAAGTGGAAGGAAAAACAGAACGAATTACGAAATTTCGAAAGAAGCGATTTTTTTTTCGTGTTAAAAATCATATAAAATTCGGGCAGATTGCACTCGCAGCCAGCAAGACTGACCGTGCATAGACATATATCAGTTACATAATATTTTTCCCATTCCGTGTCGTAAACACATAGAACTCGTAAAATAATGAAGAAAATCGTGATAAATAATCATGCATAAAATATTTTTCGAGCTCACTACTTTGTTGAATTTGTCACCTCCGGACGAACTCTGCGGGAATTTACGGCTAGCTCTCTCGGTCTCCGTGAAAAAACACTTTTGACGATCGATCGATGAGATTTACACTCGTTTGGATTTATATTTTGCGAAGATCGATGTTCTTTCGCCTCTTAGAAAACAAAATCGAATCCGTATCGCGATAAAATGCAAGTATTACGACTAGACACTGTGAAATTGGCAAAGAAAAAAAAAAACAATTGAGGCTATGCGACAAGTACGCGGGACAATGATTCAATGTTTAATCGGTGAGAACATAATATATAAGCGAATTACTTTGAAAGGTACGCCAAATCTCGCGGTTACGGGTAATCAGATTATTTTCGCAAATCACAAACACTGGAAAAGGATGATTTGAGATACTGGCGCAAAAGAGCGTCGAGGAACGTTATAGTAGTTGCTACGCTTTGCATACGTTGCGGTTTGCGGCCATGACAGTTTGTGCACGGCGCACGAGGACAAGTGTGCACAACCCGCCAGAGGGCCAGAGGTGGCGCTTCCATCCGAAAACAATATTTTCTCATTTCTGCCTCGATCAAATGACGACTTTTCCCTTGTCGATCGCTTTATAGTTCGTTTGTGCGAAAAAAAAAACCTAAAAGGATCGAAAAAAAAAATTTCATTTCTGCCGTGGTCAAATGTACAGACTTCCTTGCCTTTCGCTACGAAAATTTCGATTTTTTTGAAATATTAATTATTTTGCCCAGAGGAAACTAGTGGATCTCAGTATAGATCGATTTTATAGTTCGTCTGTACGAAAAAAAAAAACCTGAGAGTATAACGAAAAAACATTTTCTCATTTCTGCCTCATTCAAATGAGGTTACCCTATGCTAAAACTAGGTAAAAAAAATTGAACCAGGTTTAAAACACGAGCCTTAGTCTTTGAATATTAACGCCATCGCTCGGTGCCGTGCAACACCATCCAAACATTGACATTGACGTTTGACAGATTTTCGGGATTCTGTCCGTTCGGGACTTTGTCTGTATCCCGTTTCTCCCCGAGCGATTGTTGGTAAGGTCGGTTTCCGATTATCGCTGGAGAGAGAGAGAGTGTGAGAGTTTTTGTCAAATTACACGAGTAAACAAGACCAAAACAAACGGATCCGTAACAATTAAACTATAAAATTATACTCTGCAAAACGTAATTTATTATTCCGCCCAAACTGTCATTCCTCAAAAAATTAAAACACGATTGCATCACGAAACTAGAAAAAAAACTCATTTAACGGATGTACACACCCCCGTCCCCTAAAGCTTAATGTGTGCCATAAATTCATAATTTTTCCTCTTGCACACATTTTTTTATGAGAAAAAAAATGTTTGAACAGAAAACATCGACATTTTCCCCTAACAAATTATCGTAACGTTTGTGATTGTTTGGCCATCAATGTTTTTTTCTCCTGCTATTTTTCGCGTGTCGAAGAACGACAGGGGCGTCGGGGGAGAGGGTTTTATTTCGTGCAGCGTACGCCAGCGCACGGTAGAGGGCAATGAGTCTGCGCCGAAGCTTCGGTTCGGTGAGGCGGGTGAGGCGCGTCGTCTCTTTTTATTACCGTGTCTCGGATCACTTCGTCATCCAGAAATCACAAGAGCCGCTTTACTCGTCTCCGGACTACCGTGGGAGAGTTATACGATTGAGAGTGTTCCGCGCGCGTGTACGCGTGTACGTCCGTTTTAAACGTGCCGTGCCCAAATGTGCGAATGAGAAAAATCTCCAGCGTCGTTTAAGGAGAACAAAAAATAATCGCCATAGACGACAAAAGGTCGCGCGGAGGAAAAAAAAAAAAGATCGCATACAACGTATTCGAAAACGGGAGGGGATCGAGAGTTAAAAAAAAAGACATTGCTTAAAACCGCGGGGCGTGGAAGGTTGTGAGAAAAAAACTAAAAAATTTCTAAACAGTGCAAACCGTGACACAGACCCGAGAATGTGAAGGAAAAGAAAAACGTAAATTTTCAAATATTCCCGCCAAAAAGTCAGCAAGGGAAAAAAAACGGTTTTTTTTTCCTGTTCTGTGAGTTTCCGTTGTTTTTTTTTTCGCGCTGATGCAGCCAGAGTTGTACTCGTCGGCGTGTGTTTACGTATATAAGGATATATATGCATATGCACATATATAAATGTACATACATACAAATGTAACGGAATCGGGGAAAATTCCGGTAAATTCAATGGCTTGAAGAGAAACAAAGAAAGGAAGAAGAATTGCGAGATTAACTACTGATCTTTGAAGTGGCGAGAGGGCGGAGTGAACCGCGCGCGACTGCGGTAAAATTTCTCATTGCCAAGAGTGTTGATTCTTCAAATTCGACAGGTGAGTCTTTCGTTCTTCATCGATTGTTGCTTTATTAAAATGATATTTCTTTGTGCTTGCTCCCGATGATTTTTATTTCAATTTTTCGTCATAATTTTATTCGTTACACGAGCCAAGGATTTATATTTCGTTTACTTCCGCGCTGAGCTCGCGTCTCCATATTATATAGTGTCTTTTTTTTTTTGCCAAACTGTCAAATTGCCAAAATTTCATAATTCGATCGTTAAACTCTGTGATTATACGAAATTCCGTTATATACGTGTTTGCGTGTGACACACGTTACTTGTAAACGGAAACGTAAAAAAATCCTTTTTTCTCGTTTTATAAAACAACTTTGGCTTTCGAATGTTCGGGTTTTTTTTAGTGCGCAGCTGGCGTGAACCGGGCATCCCATATTTAGAATTTAAAATTACATATTATTATTACTATACGACTAAATTTCTTTTGTCCCATCTCATACTCGCTTCCTAACGACATCTATTGATTTTTTGTTTTCGTTTTGTTTTGTTTTCTCACTCATGGCAGGAGACCCCTTTGACCTCCCAGCTATTGCAATATATTTCCCTCGTTTCTTATTTATTTCATTTTTTTTTCTTCTTTTTATTCGAACCTCAAAGTAAAGTGCTGTCGATAGATCGTAGCGATACGAGCAAGAGTGTATGCGTATGTTCGAAAAAGCGAAAAAAACACTCACTCTGTCTCTCGTGTATATATATATATATACAACGAGAATGGCCGGTCGATCGTTCCTCTCACACACACACGACAGAGACGCGCCGTTTCTTGCGCGCGAACGTAAACACTGTAACGGTCGATGGACTGTTTTCCCCACGACTTTTATATATATTCCTTGCAGCTTACAGAGATGGGCTTCTCTCGTTTTTTCGTGGAAAGAGAGCATTTTTTGCTTACCTTTTTTTTTCAACTTTATTCCTTATTGATTATTTCATGCAACTGTGACCTGCGGTATTTGTAATGTCAGACGTGTTCACTCTTTAACCCCCAGAATTTATTATTATTATTCTGTGGAATTCCATGATGAAAAAAAAGTCTCAGTGTAATTATTTTATAAAATAATTACAATTGATACCAGTAATGAATAAATTACAGGAAAAATTGATATTTTTTTATAGTTACGAGAGGTGTGTCCGTCTTGTATATATGTATATATGTATAGGCCTTTCCAAGTCAAGTCAACAGGTCCGTGACCCTCACCCTCGGAAACTTAATCGATAATTTATTTTTCTCGTCGTTGAAATCCCAAAAATTGTCCAGTTGTTTTTGTATATTTTTTTTCTTACGATAATAAAAGAGATTAGAGGCATTTGAAAAAATGCAAATTGAACTTTGCACATATCGTCGGCAAGAGATGCATCTACGGGGAAAAAATGCAATCTTTACATATGACGTATATATTCTGGCAATTTTTTTGTTGTTTTTCATCTCGAAAGGAAAATATTTTCACCCTATCTCGTAAATACAAGTCGCGATGAAATGTTTTTTTTTTTTCGTATTGTCACGAATCGAAGGATACGAGTAAATATTGACAATTCTTCCTCCCATCTGAAAAAAAAAACAAATTTTGTGAATTCTCGTAGCGTTTTTGATTTCATCGTTATCCGAATTTTCCCTCAGCCCCTTTGTTTTGAAAAGAAAAAGGTCACGCAGGGTCATACCGGGCGGACCTATCGACAAAATGGCTGCGTTGTGGTTTGCCCCATGGGCGGGAGAGGGACCTGGGATTCTCCGGTTTAAAAAAAAAATTGCTTTTTGGGTTTCTTTTATAAACTTTTTCTCATTTTTGCGATACACACACACGTGCAGACTTATTTTTTCATTAATTTTTATTCAATTATACGATTTCGATATTTTCGATTTATATTTATATTCTAATTTACCTTCAATGATACATATGAAATAACGCTGTGGCTATTTGCACCGTCACGTGAATTTAATGCATTCACGCAGATAATCTATATTCACGCCAGCGGGACTGGAAAGGTACGGTCCAATCTACGTTCCCGCCGGCGTGAATCCAAAGGTTTCGTGAACGGCACGTCGGATTCGTCGTGAATTTAATAAATCCCTAGATATCGTACCGTGCCTTAAAATCACGTGGATTAGATATCCACAACCTATGATTGCTTATGTTCACGTGGGTTGGATTATGAAAAAATAAAGCGTGTTGTGACACCGTGAAACTGGAAGTGATAATTCTAGAACAGAAACAAATGCATGAATCGATCTTGCATTCGCACAATCTTGCAATCGCAGTCTTGCATTCGCACAGTCTTGCATTCACGCCGTCTTGCAGTCACGCAGTTTTGCATTCACGCCGTCTTGCAGTCACGCAGTTTTGCATTCACGCAGTCTTGAATTCACACGTGAGCTAGTGAACCCATGAGATCTATAATCTCGTTCATTCATTTATTCATAATCAATGCGTCCAATTGGAAAACAAGATGGCTCCATGAAAAAATTAAATATTTTGGTGAATAAAATAGTAAGTACTATAATTTATCGTGCTGCTTGTACAGTTTGTGTGCGATTACTCACAATTTGCAAACGTTTAATAAGTATGGATGATCTTTTGAGCATGATATTTCTCTATTTCTTTTTCCGCTATACATTTTAGTCTATAGATGATACTGACATATTCTATAGCTTTAATTCATGACCGATTCGGAAATCATTTTATTCACGTAGCACATCCGTTGTTTTTCACAATTTTACATTATCAGCATTGACAGAATAAATCGACTTAATATCTTACAGATCATGCGATTGTTTATTTATAGGCCACCTGTGTCCTTTAGGTCTGCATCCAAGTATAATAGAGCTATTACATAGTTTAGTTTGCCTTCACGCTGCTTGTCGCTGAAATTTACGGCAACTTAATTTAACGAGGTGCCTCATGCATTCACGTTGTTCTGCATCCGCACAGTCTTGCATTCACGCAGTCTTGCATTCACGCAGTTTTGCATTCACGCCGTCTTGCATTCACGCAGTTTTCCATTCACGCCGCCTTGCATTCACGTAGTCTTGAATTCACGTGAGCTAGTGAGCCCGTGAGATCTATCATCTCGGTCATTCATTTATTCATCATCAATGCGTCCAATTCAAGGACAAGTTGGCTTTATGAAAAAATTAAAGATTTTGGTAAATAAAATGGTAAGTACTATAATCTATCGTGCTGCTTGTACAGTTTGTGTGCGATTACTCACAATTTGCAACCGTTTAATAAGCATGGATGATCTTTTGAGCATGATATTTCTCCATTTCTTTTCCCGCTACACGTTTTAATCTATGGATGATATTGACATATTCTGTAGCTTTAATTCATGACCGATTGGGAAATCATTTTATTCACGTAGCACATCCTTTGTTTTTCACAAATTTACATTATCAGCATTGACAGAATAAATGGACTTTATGATATCTTACAGATCATGCGATTGTTTATTTATAGGCCACCTGTGTTCGTTAGGTTTGCATCCAAGTATAATAGAGCTATTTCATAGTTGAGTTTGCCTTCACGCTGCTTGTCGCTGAAATTTACGGCAACTTAATTTAACGAGGTTTCTCATGCATTCACGTTGTTCTGCATCCGCACAGTCTTGCATTCACGCAGCCTTGCAGTCACGCAGTTTTGCATTCACGCAGTCTTGCATTCACGCAGTTTTGCATTCACGCCGTCTTGCATTCACGCAGTCTTGAATTCACGTGAGCTAGTGAGCCCGTGAGATCTATCATCTCGGTCATCCATTTATTTGTCATCAATGCGTCCAATTAAAGGACAAGTTGGCTCGATGAAAAAATTAAATATTTTGGTAAAGAAAATCGCACAGTCTTGCATGCGCACACTCTTGCATTCACGTCGTCTTGAAGTCACGCAGTTTTGCAGTCACGCAGTCTTGCAGTCACGCAGTTTTGCATTAACGCAGATCCAAAACTGTCTGCGTGATATATTCCTCTAGAAACCACACATGATGTCCTAATGATGTGCTATAGTCAGTGTATCGCAAATTCTGATAAAAAATATTCTGAATCGGAAAAAAAATATATATATATATATATTTATATATTATCTTGGCCGTACAGTAGGATCTTGCCAAAATATAGATTAGTTTTGATTGTATGAAGTAGGTCTTTGTACCGGAAAAATGCACGTAATGGTTTAATAGCATAGCGTTTTTATTGTTATCGAAGAATCTGACAGGGAAATAGTCCAATATCTGGTTATAAGGAAGCGTGAAAAATGTAATTTCACGTGACTGTAAGGGCTAAGCTACAGAATATGTCAGTATCATCTATAGATTAAAACGTGTAGCGAAAAAAGAAATTGAGAAATATCATACTCAAAAGATCATCTGTACTTATTAAACAGTCGCAAATTGTGAGTAATCACGGACAAACTGTATAAGCAGCACGATAGATTATACCTTTAAGCACGATAGTACTTACCATTTTATTTACCAAAATGGTCGATTTTTTTCCTCGAGCCAACTTCTCCTCCAATTGGACGCATTGATGATGAATAAATGAATGACCGAGATGTTAGATCTCGCGGGCTCACGAACGCACGTGAACGAAAGACGGCTTGACTGCGTGAATGCAAGACGGCGTGAATGAAAAACTGCGTGACTGCAAAACTGCGTGACTGCAAAACTACGTGACTGCAAGACAACGTGAATGCAAGACTGTGCGCATGCAAGACTGTGCGATTTTCTTTGCCAAAATATTTAATTTTTCCATCGAGCCAACTTGTCCTTCAACTGGACGCATTAATGATGAATAAATGAATGACCGAGATGATAGATCTCACGGGCTCACTAGCTCACGTGAATTCAAGACTGCGTGAATGCAAAACTGCGTGACTGCAAGACTGCGTGACTGCAAGACGGCGTGAATGCAAGACTGCGGATGCAGAACAACGTGAATGTATGAGGCACCTCGTTAAATTAAGTTGCCATAAATTTCAGCGGCAAGCAGCGTGAAGGCAGGCAAACTGAACTATGAAATAGCTCTATTATACTTGGATTCAAATATAAAGGACACAGGCGGCCTATAAATAAACAATCGCATGATCTGTAAGATATCATAAAGTCCATTTATTCTGTCAATGCTGATGATGAAAAATTGTCAAAAACAAAGGATATAAGATGTGAATAAAACGATTTCCGTATCGGTCATGAATTAAAGCTACAGAATATGTCAGTATCATCTATAGACTAAAACCTATAGCGGGAAAAGAAATGGAGAAATATCATGCTCAAAAGATCATCCATGCTTATTAAACGGTTGCAAATTGTGAGTAATCGCACACAAACTGTACAAGCAGCACGATAGATTATAGTACTTACCATTTTATTTAACAAAATCTTTAATTTTTTCATAAAGCCAACTTGTCCTTGAATTGGACGCATTGATGATGAATAAATGAATGACCGAGATGATAGATCTCACGGGCTCACTAGCTCACGTGAATTCAAGACTACGTGAATGCAAGGCGGCGTGAATGGAAAACTGCGTGAATGCAAGACGGCGTGAATGCAAGACTGTGCGGATGCAGAACAACGTGAATGCATGAGGCACCTCGTTAAATTAAGTTGCCGTAAATTTCAGCGACAAGCAGCGTGAAGGCAAACTAAACTATGTAATAGCTCTATTATACTTGGATGTAGACCTAAAGGACACAGGTGGCCTATAAATAAACAATCGCATGATCTGTAAGATATTAAGTCGATTTATTCTGTCAATGCTGATAATGTAAAATTGTGAAAAACAAAGGATGTGCTACGTGAATAAAATGATTTCCGAATCGGTCATGAATTAAAGCTATAGAATATGTCAGTATCATCTATAGACTAAAATGTATAGCGGAAAAAGAAATAGAGAAATATCATGCTCAAAAGATCATCCATACTTATTAAACGTTTGCAAATTCTGAGTAATCGCACACAAACTGTACAAGCAGCACGATAAATTATAGTACTTACTATTTTATTCACCAAAATATTTAATTTTTTCATGGAGCCAACTTGTTTTCCAATTGGACGCATTGATTATGAATAAATGAATGAACGAGATTATAGATCTCATGGGTTCACTAGCTCACGTGTGAATTCAAGACTGCGTGAATGCAAAACTGCGTGACTGCAAGACGGCGTGAATGCAAAACTGCGTGACTGCAAGACGGCGTGAATGCAAGACTGTGCGAATGCAAGACTGCGATTGCAAGATTGTGCGAATGCAAGATCGATTCATGCATTTGTTTCTGTTCTAGAATTATCACTTCCAGTTTCACGGTGTCACAACACGCTTTATTTTTTCATAATCCAACCCACGTGAACATAAGCAATCATAGGTTGTGGATATCTAATCCACGTGATTTTAAGGCACGGTACGATATCTAGGGATTTATTAAATTCACGACGAATCCGACGTGCCGTTCACGAAACCTTTGGATTCACGCCGGCGGGAACGTAGATTGGACCGTACCTTTCCAGTCCCGCTGGCGTGAATATAGATTATCTGCGTGAATGCATTAAATTCACGTGACGGTGCAAATAGCCACAGCGCTTTATCGCTTTGTTTATCGCTTTTTCCAAATTCAATTGAACCGCGATTATTGAAAATTACAATTATTTGCCCTAATTTTCAAAAAACTAATCTCAATCACAAATTTAATAAAACCATCATCATTATTATTATTATTTTATTTTTATTATGAACCGAATTTTTTTTTCGAAATCCAACTTCAATAAAAATAAAAAAAATCGTTATTCCTCGCCATAGTTTCCCCAGAATTCGATCTCGAAAAAAAGAGTAAAAAATATTTACGATCTCTGAGCAGAGTCCCATTTCCCTCAATCCGTTTTTCCATAATAATTATTTTTTAAATATTGTCAGGCACCGGATTTTCGAAAATAAATCTCAATAATGATGAAAAAAAAAATCACGATTATTATGAGAAATGTATATCATACGGCAATCCGACCTCCCTGATAATTTATCAAATTATTATTATTATTTATTCGTCGTATTTTCCCAAATTTAATAAAACCAAGAATTTAGAACACAAGAAGTGACTATATAGACCGTTAGATCTATAAATATCTCAAAGCTTTTGGCCGTGAACGTATAATACGGGACAAGCGAACGTTCACAAAGCAGCCTTTATGGTAATTACGATAGGTTTCATAATTATCCCCCAATTTCAAGCTTTCGCAGAGAAACGAGAAAATATAATGGCAGGCAACCCATTGACGCAAGGGAAGGGGGCATAAGAGAAAGAGAGAGAGAGAGAGAGAGAGAGAGAGAGAGAGAGAGAGAGAAGCTTTTGTATCGTCAGAACGAGGATGAAGTTGTGTTGAAGCATAATGGTATGTAGGAATGTTATATATATACTACAAAAACGGATGGATAAACCGAAGAGGTGATAATAGTCTTCCGTAACTTGATATTCTCATCGCTCTTTACCCGTTCCTTCCATCGTTATTATATGCAGTATCGTACATTATTTACATATATATACATGTATATTTGTTATATCAATTCAAGATAGAGCAATTATTCATCCCTCAATTTGTATTACCAATCAAGTACTCGTCTCTCTGAGGATATTTGCAAACTTTCAGCAAGTTTAACATGATACATTTTAAGGACCATTCGAATTAGCAAAAGCTTCATTAGCCTTTACTTTGAAGAACTGATAAACAAACGATTCTCTAATCTACGATCCAAAATCATACATAGGCAGAATACTTTTGTGTCCATTTTTCTATCGAATTCAATACCACGAGATTTTGGGGAAAATATAATCGACAAGTGCTCGGATGCTTTGAAAGATATTGAGGATCAAGCGAGTTTAAAACTCCGCAAAACGAAAACTGATGGGAAAAAAAAGAGTGCTCTTGGGGACAATTCAAACTTCTCAAAAGGTATAGTTACATCGCTTTACACGAGTCAAATGAGTGCTAAGTTTCCACAACGGTTTATGCAACGTTTATAAGTGTACACAGATTAACGGTAGTGAAGGTCTATTTGTATTGGCAGCATGCATCTTAAACTAAATAAATATGAATAACGATGGTTTTGCAAAATCATCAACTGATAAATTACAAATTTTCATTATTGTACAATTGCATTGAGATTTTTCAAAGAATAAAAATGTTTTTTTTTTTTTGAGGAACGAACGAAGCACAAGCAGAGTGATGCATTGAAATCGATAAAGAAATAAGAAATATTATCTTTGAAAAAATCTCAATGAGAAAATTTATACCATAATGGAGAATTTGAATTTATCAGTCGATGGTTTTGAAAATTCATCGTTATTAATTTTTTGTTTTTTTTTCTAAGCTAAGAACACATTCCCGGAATACAAATCAACCTTCACTGCTGTTCATTAATGCACTAAATGTTTGCAAAAAAATCATTGTGAAAGTTTAACACTCATTTGACTATAGTATGGAGAGCATAATATATACTTACTGGTTTCATAAATATATCCTTCCAACGAGTCTCTCAAGAACGTTTTTATCGCGAAATTCATTTTTCAAAACGATTGCTCAATGAAGAATATAAAAAATCGTTAAAAATTCTTCAAGATGAAAAAAAAAATAAAAAAAATTAAACTACCAACATTCGAAATTTAGGATTCGCAAGTTTTGGATCAAGGAGCCATTAATTCAAAGTACACCGAAGAGTTATTTTAAAAAATTCGCTTTTTCACGATGAAAACTTTTTTTTTTTTACAAGCAAAGTGTCAAGAACGTATAACGAGCCAAAGAGCTTTTCCGCGTCGATTGTCACTAAAGTGTTGGGTGGACACATTACGTGTCGTTTCACGAGGGAACAAGCAGGCACGATATCGTTTCTCCTCGGTAACATTTTTCATGATGACGTAACAACTCGTCGTGGTACCCTTGCCTCCACATGTGTGTGTGCGTGTGTGGGCGTGTATGTGCGTTGGGTGTATATATGTGGACGGCTCTTTAGTACGAACCATCCGATCAGGCTTTTAGTTCGAGTATCACGACCCTCCCTTCTTCTCCACTAGAACTTTTCAACCTTCTCGATGTGTTTGGTCTGGCCATTATCCATCGCTACACTATCGTGTATATATATATTTATATATACGATGTTCCCTCTCGAAACCCTCTACGGGAAAACCTCTACGTCCCAGATGGCTCTACGTTGTCGTCGGACATTGCGTGTAAAAATATTGGCACTTAAACTTTTTGAAAAATCCATCATTCGCATTTATCATTGCTTTTACATGATGTACAATATGTTTCACAGTGCGTTTTCCATTATCGTTCAAATATCGATGTAAAATATTCATAACTATGACCTACTTTGGCACTAAATTTAATAAAGTTGGAGCCAACTTTGAAGATGTATTATCGGCATCAAGAGAGAGAGAGAGAGAGAGAGAGAGAGAGAGAGAGAGAGAGAGAGAGAAAGTCAGTGAGACACTTTTTTGAAAATTACTCCCAAGTTTATTTAAAATTTTTAGAAAACGCTGACGGCTATTAATTCAAGGAATAATACAGAACGATGTACATTATGGTTTATAAAGAAATTCTTTTATTCGGCCAATTACCCGATGATACACGCGGTATTCAAAAAATTAGAGAAGAATATCTAGGGCTATATATGCCACCTTCCCTTCATACATCTCTGCGCTTTTACCAGAAACAAATTTTCCAGCCTGAAAGGATCTGCTTAACTGTACAATCGCACTTAAATCGATTCTACGACTGCCCCAATAGTCCAGTCATCCTAACCAAAAAAATAGATTCATAATGGAATCTTCTACAGAATTGATTTTGTTTTTGGAAAAGGTTCAGAAGTGTCCCTAGAGTGTTAATTCAAGTTGGCGGAATTCGGAGGGGTCGAGCTTTAGCCGCCATTTTGGAAAACACGTTTTATCAAATATCTCGTGAATCGTGCATCGTATGACAAGAATAGTAGAGACCTTTTTTTGTAGATAATAAAACTTTCTACAACTTTTGTTGAACATTTTTTCCTGTTTAGTTCATGGTTTTTTATTTATAGTGCGCCAAAATTTTCCAAACATCACCATTTTTACTGTTACATCAATCTTTAACTATTTAACCATATAACCATGCTTGGAAAAGTTTGCTGCGCTATAAATAAAAAACCATGCACTATGCAGGAAAATGTTCGAAATAAAAAGTGTAGAGAATTTTATTATCTACAAAAAAGATCTCAGCTATTTTTGTCGTAAGATGCACGGTTCACGAGATATTTGAAAAAATTAGTTTTCCAAGATGTCGACTGAAGCTCGAGCCACCCCGCGTCCCGACAATTTTAATTTGCACTCAGGTGATACTCCTGAACCTGCTTTTTCAAAAGAAAAATCAATTCCATAGAAGATTGCAGAAAAAATGGCTAGAATTACTGGACTACAACTTTGAGTAACGAGAAAGGACAAAGACTCTCGCGATTATCATCAAAATGGCCGAACCGCCATTTTGTATAATGATCGAGTCGTGCGAACGTGACTCCGCTTTGAGAGAGAGAGAGAGAGAGGGAAAGGAAGAAAGAGAGAGAGAGAGAGAAAGAGAGAGAAAGAGAGAGAGAGAGAAGCACACGAAACAAGTTTACCCCCCAGCTAGAGTTTAACTCGATTTGGAAAGTTAAAGTCTGGGAAAAAATAAGTTTAAGAAAAGTTATTTTTTCGCTACCCCTTAACTTTAACTCTGATTGTCTTCGAGCTGAATCAAAGCCAATATTGGAAAAATTTATAAGTTCAGAGCTTAAACTTTCGATATCTCGTTCTTTCTCTCTGAACCGGAAGTAAACGCGGAACCCAGTAAGTGTTAAATGGCATTTGACGATGAAAGATGAATAGAACTCACGTATTATTTTTCTTCTGCTCCTCTTTCCTGTGTCGGAGAAACAGTTGAAAGGTCAGTAGCTCGACCCACATGCGATTTCTCCTCCCGCGAGATTGCACTTTTATCTACGGACCATTTTTATAAAATCGTAATTCCATTACATCCGGGGGAATAAGAAAAACAATGGTACACCTGATCCACCGTTCTTCGTATCGTGTTGTTTTATGGGTATGGGGTCTGAAAAAGTAACGGTCGAGGAGTAATAAAATAAAATGTTTTCAAGTGTGAAATTCAGTGACTTTGATTTCTCAGGAATTTGGAGAAGTAAAGTAGAACACAAAATGTCGTTTACCCGCGGGATCGATAAAACTTTGCAATGCATTAAATCTCCCTTGTAAGAAAAAAACAAAGTCTCGCATTGCATGAACGATTTTCTTGCTTTCGTTTCCTGCACGTTGACAATGTATGTCAAAGCTATAATTTCAAGAACTTCGTATTTATATGACTTGTCCTGCTCGATGGTTATAAAAGGGCACTTTTGGCTCGGTTATCCGAGACGTTCAACGACGTCATGCGGGCGAGTATCCCGGGGGGGGGGGGGGGGGCAAAGAAAACGTCACAATTACCAGAATTTTTGCGCAAAAACTGACGCAATAGCCTCGTATCGTTGTCAGGTCAATCGGAAATTAATTCTGGCTTTTTTTCACGCTATTTTTATTTATATTTTCTTTTTTTCTTTTTTTTTTTTTTTTGTAAAATTAACGGGCACTGTCGATCTTATTTGGATAACAGAAAGAAGCCGAAACCCGATGGGATTCGATGAGGGTCTGAAAATGAGGAAATATAAGTATGGGGCTTTAAAAGTGGAATAATTCGAACTAATTTAAAAGCGGAATAAGCTCGAACTAGATCAAAGACGGGAGGTTTTCTTGTCAGCTATAGTCACGGGAAAACTCATTATTTCATTATACCGAGAGAAACATAGTGCAATTGTACATTTAATTTCGGTGAGATAACATTTTGTTTTTGTTTAGGATTTCGTACGTTCAATTATGATAAAAATTAAAAAAAAAAAAAAGCGCTGGGGTACATTGAGGTATGAAGAAAATAAAATTTCAAAAATAATAAATAATTTAATTTAAATAATACAATGCTGAAGGCGTTGATAAAGCTGTTAAAGAAATTTTCAGAATTTGCAGCATATTTTTCACTGGATTGCTCTCAATTTTTTTAATTAATTCCTGAAAAATTGCAAACGTAATTTTCATCATTGACGCGGGAGGCGGGTAGTAAATATTCTTCGTCAAGCTGCGATCCTTCGTGACAGCGATGGTTTCATGCTTCAAGTATGAGTACCTCGATGACCAAGCCTGTCTGTAAAAAAAAAACCCCCCACAGCTCTGGTCGTGAAACGGTGTCGTAAAACGTGAAAATTTTTTCGCGTTTTAATCCGATCGGGAAATCGAAAATTCGTTTCCTCGAGCTCTTATATACGATTCATTGCTAGTCCTTCTCGGTTTTGTGTATCGTATTTCAAGGTCGAGAACAATAGTTTCGGAGGGTAGGAGAAGAAAAACAAATTCGACGCGTCCTATTTTTTACATAATATAAATATTTTACTTCCGCTTTGATGCATCTATATAGTCGTTGAAAATGTGTGCGCAAGGCTGCAACGACGAAGCTATCGTGCATGAGCTTTGGCACGCGGCCAGACTTGAAATAACCAAAAAAAAAAAAAAAAATTACTTCCTCAGCGCAGTAACGTTCTTCACAATGTTCCTATAAAAGCCAGATCGAAGTTTTTCGTTAATGTTCGTTATATCTATACATTAATATACACGCCGAAAAATTGACTCCGTGTCAATTAAACTTAAGTCCATTAAAAAAAGAATACGATCAACCATTAAAACCAAATTGGTTGAACGGAGAAAATGTCAGATAAATCATTTCTCACAAGGATCGAAGAATTTATTTAAAAAAAGAAACGAATATTTCATGTAAAAGTATTCAAATTCACCGTTTTTTTTTTTTTCGTTTACCATCGCAGCGCATCCATCGGTCCTATTTATCATATCTGTCGTATACCGTTCCCGAAACTCGAATGGAAATTCGACCCAGGCTCGTAGAATTGTGGAGATAATACGAAATTCCTCTTGAATAATTCATTGTGCCAATTAAATTCACCCCAAGTTGAAGTGAGCTCAGCTATATTCATAAATATATATATATATATATAAGATGATATAGATATAAATATAGATATATATATATAGATATATATATATATATTAGGGTGATTCAAATAAAATCGATGTTTTTTTTTCGTATAAATTTGATAGCTGTTAGTACTTGTCAAAAAAGTAACTCTCTCCAAATTTGAGCTCTTAAAAAAATTTTTTAGAGGTCGCGCAAGTGACTTTTTTATTTTTTTTCGATCGGGGCTAACAATCACGATTTAAAAATTTATATTTTTCCGTTCTGCATAAAAAAATATCAGTACCTGATGAAGCAGTGGTTGTCCCAAAATTTGGGCTCATGAAAAAAAAAATTTTAAGTGCCAACATCCTTTGCTGCAGCAATGAAAAATCGAAATATCTATGCTACAAATTTCAGCGAAAAATGAAAAAAATAAATTTAAGTGACATGCACGGCCATTAAATTTTTTTTTTTATGAGCCCAAATTTTGGGACAACCACTGCTTCATCAGGTACTGATATTTTTTTATGCAGAACGGAAAAATAGAAATTTTTAAATCGTGATTGTTAGCCCCGATCGAAAAAAAAATAAAAAAGTCACTTGCGCGACCTCTAAAAAATTTTTTTAAGAGCTCAAATTTGGAGAGAGTTACTTTTTTGACAAGTACTAACAGCTATCAAATTTATACGAAAAAAAAAACATCGATTTTATTTGAATCACCCTAATATATATATGTAGAACAAAGGCACACAATATTGAAAGTCCTCAAATTCTTCAACTACGTGACCAGCTGTGTTTTTAGTTGGTTGGGAGTTCCCGAAAACACGTCTATAATCTATTCGAGTGCCTGGCAATGGCCGCGGGGAAATGCGTACGCAAATGGTACATATATATATAGAGCAGTAAGAAAACAAATAGTCCAATAATCGAAATGGATAGACAGAGAGAGAGAGAGAGAGAGAGAGACCAAAAGCGATCCGGACCTCATGCAGTCAGGGGAGGTTTATTATCACGTGTGCTAAAATCGGATTTTCGCGTGCGAGCGTCAATGAAATATAAAAAAAGCTTTTGGGCTCATGGTTGAGAGGCAAGGAAAAAAAAAATCTCGAGGCCGAGAGCAGTCGAGATGTTCCACCAAAGCAAAATCCTCTATAACGAGACCTTCCGCACTCATGTATACCGAAACATCATCCCCAAAATACCATAAATGGCGTAAAAAAAAACTTGACACAAGTACAAAAAGTTGTCAAATAAATTCAAATCATCCACCGCACACGGATCATCAGGTTCATGTAACATTGTAATTTTTTCATTTAACTTTGTGAGAATTTGTTTCTATATAAATATAGGCGTCATTGCTCATGATCTTAAAATTGATTGCTCAAGGGAATATACTTACCTCTACAAAAAAACTTTTTCCCCATCCTTGCTAAGAATCTGAAAAAATTCACGCATGTACTATGTTTTACACTGGAAAACTGATTCGCATCGGATCGATGATAAGCCAAGAACCATTCCAGAGATAAAAATATTTTTAGGTCCGAAAATTCGAGTTCATCGAAAATCTAACGCTTGTTTATTCTAAACTGTTTTTTGAACGCGGATATATAGTTCCGGATATAGTTATATCCGCTAGATAATCCACGTTATAAAAGGATAGGACATCCCGTCGGTGAAAAAAATTCGCTAAAGTAAATCATTAGTGCACAAGTGTGTGTAATATAATTACAGCGTATGCTGTAACTTGAAAAAAAAAAAAATTAATCAAGGATACATGAAAGCGACATCTGCAAATGTTTGCCGCAAGAATAGATTTAGAGATGTTCCTAACGCAAATAAACTCTTTCTGGTGTCGATGTACAGTTGTATTTTTGCAACATGGTACAAAACAATATTTGTACACTATTATATCGATTGTTCAGGTACAATAGCCATGTTCGAATCCCATTTACAGACTACATATTTACGAATTACGAAGATTTTTTGGGTTAGGAATGATTAGCTGCTTGAATTTCTCAATTTTACCGCTAGAAAGCGCTGATGCTTCACTGGGGTGTTGTGACGTCACTGTCACGTGATATACGTTTGAAATGCAAATCAATTTTTTAAGCTGGTACAATTAGTTAAATAATGATGAGTAACTGAAAAAAAACCTGTGCGAATGATGTTTTTAAATAATTATCTTTTAAATAATTTAAAAGTTGAAAACAATCCAAGTTCTCTAAATCACATGATTAAATAAATTTGGATAAAATATTAAAAAATAAATATATAGGCATAAATTTCATAGAACTTTATCTGATTATATAAAAAAAATTATCTCCCGAGCTGCGTATTGCTCTATATGTTACAGTCAAACTGGGTACGCATTGGACAAAACGTAAACAGACCTTTCGACCTTTCGTATAGAAGAAAAATTTTAATCACATGTCCTCCATAAAAATGTAGAAAAATTTCATAATATCTGTCGTGGGAAAATGGAGCATTTCTCGAATATGAAAATCCAAAAAATGGATTAGCTCCTGCATCAGTCAACATAGAACCTTGAAAATTTATGTGCGCGTTTAAAAAAATCGTTTGGAAAAAAAAAAACGAGCGTTAGATTTTTGATGAATTCAAATTTTTGGACCAAAAAATATTTTTAATCTCCGTGGAATGGTTCTTTTGGCTTATCATCGATCTAGCGTGGATCTGTTTTCCAGTGTAAAACAGTACGTGCGTGAATTTTTTCAGATTTTTAGCGCGGATAGGGAAAAAGTTTTTTTGGCGAGTTTATGTAAAATGTCTATCGATACAACTCATAATTGATGAGTCACGAACTCGTCAATTAATTACTCGCAAAATTAATCCATTTAAAAAAAAATTTTTTTTAACATTTATCACAAATACTCATTGTTCATGCTCTGCGGACATAAAATCATGAAAAGTTCGACTTTAAACATCATGCACGAATACATTACTATATAGATGAATGTATAGCTATCCAAGTTTTCATCTTGCGAAGGGAAAAAGTGTCTCGTCGAATCGCGCGTCTCGTCTCGTCTCCGACTTGCAGGGAATCCATTTCAATCGAGTCAGAGGAGTCTCATATTTTTCAATGCTTTCATCAATTTTCCACGATGCCCAACTCCCGTGAACGATGTGACGAGCTCGCGGAGTATCTCCCTCGAGGCATTGCTCGTTTCGCGCGAATATGCAATATATACACTTCACAATTGGAAGAAAGTATTGCCGTTCAATTTTTTATTTTTTTTATTGAGTAGCAACATATACGACGCGAATAAAAGACGAAGAATTTGCAATCGAGTGTCACATTTTCCTTCATTCATTCGGAAAATCTTATTCGAGCGCTCTTTCGATTCATGCGACTCGAATGATTTGCAATAAAATATAAAGATGCCGAAACAAAAAAATGATAAATTCAAACTTGATTTTCTCATATGGTTGCCGAGAGTGATTAGATGAAAGCCGAGACAGCTGAACCTCTAAAAATATCCGCGAAAATGATGATTAAATAAAGAAAATAACTTCAACATCGATATAGTCTAAAAATTATGAAATCGTCTTTTTTTTCCCCCCTAAACGCATAATAAATTCCTCTATCTTGGTAAGCAAAAATGGAATTCAAATATTTATTTCGATAGAGACGAAAATAAATTTTCATTGTCTTTCAAAATATCCTCAACGAGAATATTTTTTTTTAAGATTCATTTGAACAAAGGCCTTTAGGGAATTCTCAAAATTCAAATATATACTCGAATATAAATACTTAAATATAAATAAAATAAAAAATATAAATTAAATATAAAGTCTTCTGTTGGGGGTTTTTTTTTCATACTCAATTAAAATGTAAATAATTTAAATTTTCATCGTTATTCCAAATACACGTAATGACAAAAATATATTCGTGTCACGGAGATAAAGAGCTGAATAAATTTATTCTTTTACCCAATTAAAGCTTATTCAAATCATATTAATTTATGGAAAAAAAATCATTTTTTTTATTAACAAAGATCGAAAAAATTGCAAGGCTTCACTGAAGCTCGGAGATCAAGTAACTTGGCAATTGAGTGGATTTGATTATTCCGAAGCTTCTCTTTGCCGAGGCGTTTTATCCGGAGAGCTTGCACTCTCGGAGAATATACATCATACTTTGTCCCGGTTGATACGTATACAAAGCATCACAGAGAGTTGAGCTATACTTGATATCGATTTATGGAAATGCTTCGTTGTCGCGGGGGTCTTCGAATAACAAAGCTTTCTACTCAACTTGAGTAAATGTTACTCTGTCTGTCTCTGTCTCTCTCTCTCTCTCTCTCTCTCTCTCTCTCTCTCTCTCTCTCTCTCTCTCTCTCTCTCTCTCTCTCTCTCTCTCTCTCTCTCTCTCTCTCTCTCTCTCTCTCTCTCTCTCTCTCTCTCTTTCTCTCTCTCTCTCTCATCGCGAGAGTCGATCACTGGAATAAATTTATATTGCGTATATATGCAAAATGTATGTGTACAATTTTCATCTCGACAATCGAATATTGGGTCTTATACTGTCGAACTAACGGTTGAACAGCCCCACAAAGGGGTTACGGAAGTTTGTGCAAATTCACTCAAAGCTCCTCCTACCGACGACATCATTTCGTCTCCGGCCTTTCTCTTCCTCTCTATAAATACAAGCACAGAACGTTTGTGCGCTCGTTCTAGAGTGATTCGTATCGTAAATTTATGAAAATGTTGAAACTGTGTCATCCCGAAACTGTCGCAACGTGAAATTCTAAAAGAAGAATAGTTTTTTTTTTTCTGTCATTAATTTTCCTCACGAGCTGAAAGAATGAATCCCCTGATTTATCCGCTAGCTTATGTAATAATGAAAAGAGGCAAAAAAAAAATTTTTTTGAATTTTTGCATCACATTTGTAGGAGGGCACAGGGAAACTACGAAAAACTTGGTTACAATTTTGCTGAATTTTTGCATCGCATTTGTACGAGGGCACAGGGAAACTACGAAAAACTTGGTTACTACTTTACTGAATTTTTGCATCGCATTTGTACGAGGGCACAGGGAAACTACGAAAAACTTGGTTACAATTTTACTGAATTTTAGTCGTATCAGCGTCAGGAAAACTGCCTCCCGCTAATTATAGTGGGGGGAAAAAGCCAGAGAGCTTTTTGGCTAAGCGGTCACCCATCTTATTACCGATCGAGGCCAATAATGCGTAACCTTCGAGATCGCCGCTATTATTCTTTATTATTATTGTTTTCTTCGCCGAGATCCCAGATATTTTTCCGGCAACAAGAAAAATCACGCGACGCGCTGTCATCCAAGACAGTCCACGGTGTGTTTGCTTTATAAATTTTCCGTTTTTTTTTTTTCTCTCTTTTCTGCCTTTATATCGTGAATGTTACTCGTCGCGCGCTGCTATGCCTCGGCATCGCGATTACGCGGGTGATGATGCACCGAGTGAGGTCCCGGGGGTATAGCGAATGTCTCATAAAAATGTCTGATAAAAGTATTCTCCTCGAGCGATGGAAAAAAAGTAACTTAAAAAAAAAATCGTCACACGGAGAGCTCGCATATGATCGATGGAGCAATTTTTCTCGCATTTTTTACGTAAACTTTAAATTAAAAAACCAAAATTCATCAACTTTTCGTACATTTTTCACTAATTTTTTTTTTTTTGCCATTCACTGAAACCGCGCACTCTGTTAGTTTTTATCGCTCGAGAGGAGAAGTAGGAGGAAAAAAAAATTTGTGTGTAGATAAAACAAGGTATAATCCATCTTTTTGTTTATCTTTGATTGAGGAAAACGTGAATACTCCAATTATCGATTTCAATGGCCAGAGCAAAGCCCGCGCGCTGGCACTTTGAACTTTTCATATTTCTCGTGTACCGTACAACTCATCGGAGCTATTTTTTTTTCTTCTTATTCCCCTCGAGAGCAATATTGCCGGTTGACGAATTTAATATTGAAGCGATAAAGAAAGAAAAACAACATTTCCACGTCTTTACTAAATTGCTCTTCGTTCGAATTTTTTCAACGTTCATAAGTCATACACGAGTGACGAATGAAATTTCATTATTTCACGCAGAATTAAATCCCCTTTGTCCATGCATAGACACGAGAAATGAACTGTGATAATTTTTTTTTTGTTGAAATTTCCGCTCCGAAATCGCCGAAATTCAAGTTGAATTGATGATGAATAATAATTAGTCGAAAAGTCGAACTTTCCATACGTTTTATTTTATTGAAGGAAAAAAATAAAACTTATTAAAGAGAGACGAGAGCTTTTCGCATTCGAACGGGGAACCAGGTGCATGGTCATCGATTCGCGCAAATAAGCGAAATCGATTGATGCCCGGTGTAAGTTTAAAAATATACGGACTCGCGTTTGTTGCCCCCCCCCCCCCCCCCCCCCCCCCCGTGTTCCCGTAAATTGCTTCTCGCTTTTCGCGATTCGCGATCGTGCGTGATGTAGCACAAATTGGGGGGGGGGGGGGGGGGGGGGGGGGGCAAGTGTGAAGTGTGTCGAAACAATTACGCGCGGGCACCCTCGCGAGAGAAAAAACGCAGTTTTTTTTTCTTTATTGATTTATAATTTACAACGATTCTTTTACTACTCTTAAGGATGTATGAGCACAAGGTGGCGGGAAATAAGCGGAAACGTGGGCGCGGGTGAGCGCGGTGAGCGAGGGACACGCATGAAACAAGAAAGAGTCGGACCGCTCATTATGCGACATACGCGAAAAATTTCCTTAAAATCGATAATTGTATGTCAAAAGGTTCGTTAACCCCCATTTTTTTATGGAACGTATGTAATCGTGATAGTTTTCTGAACAATTGACAGTTTTAATATTGATCGTATCTGATCGTGAAAGATACGAATTTCTGTTTCAAAGTTGCGTCAGCCCAGAATTCGTATATGGCGCGGGATAAATATCTTGATTTCACGAATTAATTACTCGCGTAAAGAGTCGTTGACCCACTTTGAAATTTTGCAGGTTTTATCATATACACTTCTGCTACACCATATAAAAAATTCAGATTTTTATATGATCGTGAAGCTAGTGCTCATACATCCTTAATAGTACTTTTCGTACGGTTTTTATTATTGATTTAATGATATCGAAGAAGTTGGGAAAGAAATAAATTGTTTCTAAAATTCTTCCGAGTCACTTTACTCATCCCTCGTTTCATTCGATAAAAAAAAACTCTTTACAAATCGACTGAGAAATAAGTTGAAAAATATATTTATTTTGATGAATTTTTTATCTTGCAAATTGTGATATTATGAAGAAATGCATTGGATTTTGGTACAATATGGTTTAACTCTTCGAAATTTACTTCGGTGAATTTACAAACGAAATTGTGAAATATCAATAAGTCTTATTGAATTTACATCGATGTATATAATTACCATGGATTTTACGACGGATAAAACCAAATGAACATTTGCATTCTGAGCAATTGCAATAAATTCGGCTGAGTTTACGTGAATTGGGAGTATAAATGAAATTTTTTTATTTCAAAGTCTGGTAGTTTATGAAAAAATATTTATTACGTATTTTTTATTTTTTTATTTGAATCAAAATTGCCGTTAATATAACAAATTGAAAAATATAACATTATGACGTCACACATGTTACGCTATATCTATATATATCAAAATCCGTGAAAGTAAATTGCCTATAACAGATGCATCTGTCATTTTTAACGAAAAATAAAAAACACGTCCTCATTATTTTTACTCACTCTACATTATGCGCCCCAATGATTGAAAAAAAAATTTCATTCATACTCCTAATTGACCAGTAATTTACCTTTTCCCGCATTAACTTGCATTAATATCAACGAAAGATGGAACTTGATTCAAAAATTAATCAATTAATATTGTCCGAGAAAGTTGCTGTTGGAAAATTTTTCAAATATTCAGTATATTTTAATGATGACTCTACGATCTGTATACCGATTGGTGACAGCGGATGTGAGAAAGGTATACATTGAAATAACACGATTTCTCCGAGTACATAATAATTAAAAAAATTCAAAAAATCAATGAACTTTATTCTCTGTTTCAAGTAAAATATTCATAAATTTTTCATACTCCATCTATACATTTATATATATATATTTTTTTTTATCATAATTATTTCATACCAACGAATAATTCATAGCATTAAATTACGTTCTTTGTAATGGAAGTTCAGCCGTGATATTATATTATAGTTGTGAATGTTTCAAGAGCATGCTAATTTTCAGAATAAATTTCAACGTTGCTATACCCATTCATGTGAAACGGAACGAAACATAATGTGCGGCCGGGTTTGTTCTGCAATATCGTCGGACAATAGGTCGTGTTTATAACGTTTGTCGGAAAGTTTCGACGCTATTATAACGTATGCAATCGTGATGTGCATTATATATACCTTGTGTAAATTCGGCGATAACGCACGTTCAAAAGTTCTTCGATGCATGCATCAAACGTTTGTCAATCAGAAAGGCGTATTTCGCATTGTTCAACATTCAGAGAAACGCATCGGATAAGCCTTTTTTTTTACTTTCTGGAGTCCATATAGGATCTGCAACGAGTCCTAAAAGTCAGAAAAGTTCACATTTTAAGTAATTCTATGTGTAAAAAAAAAACACGAGATAGGCTCTTTCGATATTTGGTGGAACGATTTAAACGTACATTAACTCCGGACCCTCCGGACAGTCAGAAGAGGTGTATTTTACATTATTTAACATGCACACTAGCTTGGGTTACACACTTTTGACTTCAGGCAATTGTTATACAGTTGAACCTCGGGCACTGACTGAGGACTAAGCTCGAGCACAGGAGCCTCGAGCACTGACCGAAAGACCTAACCTTCTTACTAACCAATTAGAATAAAGCATCAGGCCCGTATCATAGGATACCGGTACCCTTCACTCATTGGAATTACAAATTTTTTTGTTCGTGCTGGGGTTCTATATTGTATTCTATATTGTGGCACTGTGGATTCCGCAGTGCCTGAGTAACAGCTCTGATGTCAGTGCCCGGAGGTTAGTCAGTGCCCGAGTATATAGTCAGTGCCCGAGGTTTGACTGTACTCGCATAGAGTAGACGTACCAGTTGTGGCCACACTGTACCGTTATGGTGGCCAATCCGCATTTCCCTCGAATTTTTTAAAGTTTCAAGGCTGTCTTCATTTCATCGAGCGAAATGTTTCATACGGGATGTTTCCGCACCACTATCGATTGCATTTTTTTGAATATCTGCTAATTTATTTCAACGGAACATGATGAAATGTGTCAACTCTGAGCGGTTTGTGTACCTTTCTTGTCAGAAGTGTTATAAGGGATCCCGAGGTAAGAAGACTTTACGGTTTCTCATATCAAAAGTCATTCCGCCCTATCAAAAATTGATATTTTATCAGTTAAAGCTCATTTTTCGGGTTAAAATCACGAAAAACTGACATATCAGATAAAATATCTGAAAAATACACGGTGGCCGAAAGTGCTACATTCAAAATGCGATTGTTCTATTTGTGGCCAGCTTATGGCCACTAATAGCACACTTATACCACTTCAGTAATATGTTTATGATGCATATATAACTATTTTCAACTCGAATCTGCCATCACTGATTGTCTAATATTTCACCTTTCGGTTGTAACGCATCCGTATCCCAATTCAAAGCTTGGTGGTCACAACTTTTGGATGACCAAAAGTAGTACAACTGTGGCCACAAATGGTGAAAATGACAGCTACAAGATAATTTCCTATTTTCTTATTTATCATGATCAGAAAAGGTTTTAAATGATAACAATTCGATTATGTGCACCTTTCAGGTTATATCGATCACTTTTTCATTTCTGAATTTGCAATAATGTGAACACTGTTCGTAAATAAATGTTAGAAAATGCTTAAAGCGGCCACAGCTGATACGTCTACCCTATATTGCTCGCGGTGCATAAGAATCCAGTTGATGTGTCATCTATATAGTTCATCTGGTTGCACGTATAGTATCACGAGAAATGGAAATGTGCTCCAAGATTGGATGCTGGGCTCGTTTGTGTATGCGCGGTGGTGGTTTGTATGCCTGAAACGCGGAAATATTATCAGAGTTCTAAATTTATGCGCCGCGACCGTGTTGCACATCGCGTTTTCCGCGTCCGTGCTCCTCCACTAGATCATCGTGTGTCAGGTGCACTCTCTCTCTCTCTCTCTCTCTCTCTCTCTCTCTCTCTCTTTCTCTTTCTCTTTCTCTTTCTCTTTCTCTTTCTCTCTCTCCCTGTCAGTCTGTATTATACCCAGCAAGTTTTATGCAACGGTAAAACCGAGAGAGAGAGAGAGAGAGATTATATATGTACATGCAGGAAACCCTGCCAGAAAATTTCCTGTACTTTTGCAACCCTTTCCTTTCTCTCCCGACAATTTGTCTCTGGTTAACGAGCTTTCTGTGCGGAGAACTTCTCGAAGAAAAAGCTCTGCGAGATTGCAATACGTGAAATTGTGACTGTGAAAGATTTTTACAAATTATTCTCGAAATATGTTTTTCTGGAATTTAAGATCGATATTTTTATTTTTCAATAAATATTTAGGGGATAATTATAGGAAAAAAAAAGAAACCTTAAAATTGAACCTTGCTTACTCAATTTTGACTTCCTCGTAGCGTTGTTTCGCTTGATCTTCCGGTACCTGAATGGTTCTCGCGTTAATTTATCGATGTACAAAGCGAGATATGATCTCGCGAAATTCAAACCTAAAAAAAAAAGATAATTCATAATAAAAATAAAGTGGAAGTCGTGAGCTGAAAAATGGATACAATTTCGACAAAAGTCCTCTCTCTCTCTCTCTCTCTCTCTCTTTATCTCTTCATTGATCGAAAAGATCTTTTTCTCCGGGATTTATCGGCCTACATTGTTCGACATTCAATTCTCGATTTTACGATTCGTCGATTCTCGTATATCTCGATTCTCTCTCGCGAGGGCCGAGCTAAATTTTTATCGCAATTCTTTTATTTCCCCTCTGGCCTGTCTGAGCTATATAATTCTCGTTTCCGCATGAGTTTCCACGTGAAACACACTCGAAGCATATAGCGAGAAACACTTTTTTTTCAAGAGATCTTATCGTACAATTCTCCCAGTCTTCGCGAGTACTTATCCGCGTTGTGAGCTTAAAATGTAATTTTACTACACACTCCTGACGCTCTCTCGTACAAGCAACGCTCTCGACCCTTTAATTAAATATGCTTCGTATGGCAACGATATAGAGCTTTTTCATGCGTACGTGCGAGCTTCTAGCAACACGGTTATTCCCCTTTATTGTTAGTACCGCAACGTATGCTAGTATATCCCGAGGCATGATGTTCGTTCGCGCGCGAAAGCCACGGACGTAAGTAATTAACCGCATGCAAATTAATAAATCCGTGAATGATCACGTTCCATTAACCACGCTCGAGCGTAGTAATGGAAAAGTCAATCGATAAATAAATAACGCAATAATCGACCAAAAAAAAAAGGTCATAGTGAATTTTTCCATCGAGATAATGACACACTTATCGGTGCAATGAATTTAATACCCTAATCTGAGTGTAGTGGCCCTTATTTTGTATTTTCCACTGTTTGCTCATTTTGCTGGTAAATAATTTAATATAGATTATTTTTTTAATGCACTATCCTACATTGTTGGTAGTGTCGATGCATTTTATTCGAAAGAAAAAGGTTTATTATGAAGGGTTATTAAGAAAATTCTTTATTAAAGAATTAATTTTAAATTTATATGTGAAAATAAAAAGTAATGAACAACGTAGTGGACCATTACTCCTCACACTATTCATAATCAATTCATTTTATTTCAAGGGGGTAGTCTTACATTTCAATGTTTTTTTAAATCATTTTTTTTTTTCCTAGTAAAATTTATTTAATAATTTTAAATTTTTACTCGTGCTAGAGAAAGTTATAACGTAATACAGAAAAAAAATTTGTTCGTTTTTTATGGTAAATCTCGCTGGTATGGCCGCCTGAAGTTCAAAGAGATTATTGAAAAGTACACTTCTCGCTATTGAAGCAAGTTTACACAAATTCGAAAAAAAAAACGGCCGACTTTTGAAATTTTCTACCTCTTTTTTCAACTTAAATTGATTAAACAATGAATGAAATATTGATAAATAATTTTAATGGTGCTGCAGGATATAGCTGTACATGTGCAGAATAAGCCATCAAAATTTCAGCTTGATAGGTGCAACAGTTTTTTTTTTTGTAGAATGTCAGCCAGGTCAATAAACGTTGTTTCGAGAAAAACGCAATTTACTTTTTTTTTCTAATAAAATATACCAAAAATTGAAAAAAAAAAATAGCCTCTCATCCTTAATCAGCGATGCCTGCTTCATATATTAAATCTTTAGCTTCCACGTAACTTTCATTTTCTACGTATATTCTGTAGTTTTTAGAAAATCGATTTTTTGAAAAAAAAAAAAAAGATGTGAGACTACCCTCTCAATAGCATTTTCCCACACGAATTTATGACTTTTTTCATGCAATTTTTTAAATTTTCGTACCTTAAAAGAATTTATATGCAATAATTTATGAACTGAGCAAGCACATATTGCGAGTATGAAAATTCTTATTGGAAGAATTTATTACACAAAAATTGTCAATTTTCGATTAAATTGGAATAAAGAAAAAAATAAAATTTTCATTTCAATTCAATTTATTTACGCAATATAGAATCCGAATAATTTACCAAACAATTTTTAATAATTCCGATTCAATAGTGATATTATTTTATTTGTTGTAAAATTTTTTTTTTTTTTTTTATCCGAACGTATAATAATCCATTACCGTCCATTATCGAGTACCACTCATCGCATAGGACCCCTTCAAGTCTTCGATTTCTATACTCGTGTGATCCGAGGCACGTAAAGCTTCGACACGTATCTCCGTGTATATATATATATATATATATATATATATATTATATATATATGTACTTGAAAGAATTCAGGTCGAAGCAACAGTCTTTGGGCCCTTGACAGGAGAAAACACACTCGCGTTTCCGCTTGTGGCATCGTCCCCCTTCAAAAAGTTGTTTACTCTCACTCACCACTCTCCCGTTATTGAGCAACCGCTAACAAAAACACGTGACAGTTGTAATGCATTTGCCACATATACGCTGTAAATAAATTGATAAAAATTAATTATTATGAATACATTTCATCTAGGGCAAAAAAAAATGCATTTTGTCGAGGCTCAATTTCATATATCGCCCAATTTGCATTTTCATGAATTGCAAAGTGGACAACTGTATTTGAAAAAAAAAAAATTTTCTCTTAAACAATATTATGTGCACAATGTGTGTAAATAAAATTTATACGGAATTTACCAGCGGGCGTTCGTTGCTTGGAGAACGAGGGCATTTCGATTTTTTTTTTTTCCATTTTGACATGGAATTAAAAAAGCATCGTAACTATAAATGAACTAAAATTCATTTAAAATCTTGAAGGATTACGATGAAAATATAAGCACAAATTTCAGTGATAACTTCCCTTTGGCGGACACTTACAGCCACTTTAGTGAACCAAATGATTTTTAGCCAAAATGCAAGGAAAGCATTTTTTTTTTTAATTTCTTTTCAAATCCTGTGTCATTGTATTTTGTTTTTCTCGAAAACTAAGGAATTTTATAAAATATGTCCACAGGCATTTCCAAATGTACAAAACTTCTAAAAAATTCAACTCCATCGTTTCGATGCACCGCAATAAAGAAAAATAAATAAATAAATAAATAGATAATGCCTGTAACTTTTTTTTTTCGTTAACACGAGTACATTCTTAAGTTATATATAGTAGGCACATCACATTTCCCAATATCATCTGCTGCCCTAATAACATTGCGCTTCTAGCCCATTTTATCTTTTGGCGCCCAAGCTCGTGAACGCTGCTCGGTTCCTCTGTGCCAAAGCAATTTAAATCGTCGTTTGAACGTAAACGTATATATAACACATCTATAGGATTCGTGTCTCGCTTGTTGCGCCTTTATAAAAACACTTCCAACGAAGAACTTTTCGAAATTGGCGGTTGAGCTCGGGTTTCTCTACCTTCCTTCGTCTGTCATTTCTCTCTTTCTCTCTCTCTCTCTCTCTCTTACTCGAGATGGAAGAAAATCGACGAGTTTATCCCTGACAATTTGTAAAATTACACGGTTCCGCGACTCACATACGTATATATATATGTAGCCTGTCGTTTCCGCCCCGCTGCTATAGTCTGACTCGGCCTCGAAAACGACCCTATCTACTGTGCGTGAGAAGATCCTCAGTAGTAAAGCTAAACGCTTGGTCAGGCGTTGGCTCGTCCCGGATGAATATACAGCAAGGGGGACGACCGTTAAAGCTTTTCTTTCCGCTATTGAAGTGTCCCCGACATTCCTAGGGGTTTCACATAACCCATATATCTATATATATATATTTGTACACAAATATGTATAATCGTGGGCAAAGATGACCTCGCAGATGACTCTCGCGGGGTCCGTGGTACATTATACATATGTACGCACATATATTTCATAGCACTTGCTTTTTGTTTTCTATGCAACGAGACGACGCCCGGCATCACGGCGCCTCGCGTCTCCGCGTCATAAATGTGCCCTCTCGGGCCGTGCAACAAAAAAAAAAAATGGCATTCAGTCGATATGATTGCAACTACAGTGATTGGAACATCAAATAGATTGGTTAGAAAATTATTCCGGAATAACGACGATCCATAACGTTTATTCCCCCATTTATCGAAGTGCCAATTCAACGTATATTGTCGTTAAATCGTTTAATAAACATTCTCGGACTGTCGCGTTAACCTCTTGAAAGCACGAGCACATTTTCGCGATATACCTATACACGCTTTGCTGATGCAATCAATTCCAGAGCTTGGCTCACATTATGCACGAGAATTCATTCTATTTTTTTTTTTCACCGAGTCGATAGTTTACTAACTGCGCGTGGGGTACACGATACGGGGAAATATTTTCAAATTTTCATCCATGTTTTAACATTTTATTTACCTTGCATTGATGATTTCGTAAATTTTCATTTATATCCATAATTTTCTAGTTTCTCATTAATCAAAAACCCTTGACTCTCTCGGCAATCACCGCTGTCGGTTAAAGGGCTAAAGATGCTATCAGACAAAATCAAAATTTATGACTTGAACGTTTTTTTTTTTTTAATATTTTGCACTAACACTTTCTACAAACGTTTTCAACGTTGCTTTTTAAATTAAGCAATTGTTTTTTTTATACCAAAGTAATTTTCGCACGTTCTTAATCGATGTGTAATTCAGGATTTTATGAATTCAAGCAATATTTTATTTGATTTTATTCTTCCCCACATCAACCAACAATTTTTTCATTTTTCTACGATCCAATTTTCAACGTGTGCTCCAACTGACTCGCGTTTGATTCATGCGTCCTTAAAATTTTCATGAAAACTTGGTATGAAAATCTTACGAGCGGGTCGTATATGGCATCGATGCGGTGCTTAATAATAATCGACTTTGAGTTTTCCCAGCGCACTCTAACGTGCACCTGGATATGCAAATATTTGCTTGTGCGCATGTATACACGAGAAATTTAACAACCATATACATACCGGCCATCATAACGTTCTCACAGCATTAATATTACACGAGAATGAGCTTAGAAAAATATAGTTGTAGCGTAGCTGTGTGTGTGTGTGTGTTAGGTAGATGAGAGACAACGCCATTATATGCAACGTATACTTCACGTAGAACACGAGCGAGAACTAGAGACATCGATTATCCCAGCACGTGTGTAATTCACGTTAGAACGGACGAGACTCGAGAAATGGCACCAGAGAAGCTCTCGTGTTTCACAGCTCGCCAGGGGAGTTCGTATACACGTATATATATTAGACTGTTTCAAAATAAATCGATAATTTTTTTTTTTTGCTTTACACAATCTTAAACTATACTTGGACATCAAAAAATAATCCTCGCGAAAGGAGGGGCCGGTCCTTCAAGATTTAGAGGTATCTCATCGGACTTTTGTCTTTTTTTATTTCGTTAATACGTAAATAATTAATTTCATGGATGGAACAAATATTTTTTTTTTTTCTAAAATGATGAATATATTCCAAACTTATGTATAAATACTGCATATACTAGAAAAAACGATCTTGATGATCGCAGCAACCATTATCGGTCGATATATACGTCGATAAATGCAAAAAACAAAAAAAAATACAAGAATCTCCGTAAAAATGAATTTTTTATTATCGTCAATAATCTTAAATGAATACATTCATTGATACGCTGTTACGATAATCATTTTCGGCTACAAAAAACTTGACTTATTGCAATTGGGGTATTTTTTTCTATGGTCTTGAACTATTTGGAACAAATATTGTTTTTGTTCTTCATTTTTAGTTAACAAATTATTATATTCCTCGACAAGGGCTACTCCACGTTCAGCTGAATCATTTACTACTTTCATTTGTGAGAAAACCCTTAAGCACGTTTGAAAGCTTTCAGTAGATTCCCATTGTTTGAGAGGCTCATCCAGGAAATCATGGGGCAATTCACATTGTTGAAATAAGCGCCTCGACTTTTGAGTGATGAAATGACTTATGTCAATTTCAGGCAGTGTTTGACACTCGCTATCACTCAGGGCAATGCGCTTTTGATTCTTTGATGTACTCTCACGTGTCCTTAAGGCTATTAACATCTTTTGTTTCACATCCATAGGAACCATTGAATCGAAAAAAGCTAATAAGCCGTACTAACCATCCGCTCCGTCGGTAAAAAAAATCCCTGATGTATCGGTTGCGAAAAATGCGTTTTTATATGAATAAATATATGTTTCTAAACGTCGGGTGGTTATAATAGAATTATGTTCTAAATGAAAATCATTCAGGAAATTCATTTTTACGGGGATTTTCGTAATTTTTTTTTTTTGTTTTTTTGCATTTATCGGCGTATATATCGACCGATAATGGTTGCTGCGATCATCAAGATCGTTTTTTCTAGTATATGCAGTATTTATACATAAGTTTGGAATATATTCATCATTTTAGGAAAAAAAAAATATTTGTTCCATCCATGAAATTAATTATTTACGTATTAACGAAATAAAAAAAGACAAAAGTCCTATGAGATACCTCTAAATCTTGAAGGACCGGCCCCTCCTTTCGCGAGGATTATTTTTTGATGTCCAAGTATAGTTAAAGATTGTGTAAAGCAAAAAAAAAATTTTTCGATTTATTTTGAAACAGTCTAATATATATATATATATATCTTTGCCATCCAGTAATGATGGAACATGCGTTTATGTGTATACATACACGAGATCGTTTCCTTCACAACACATACACACAGCCTCTCGCATATACGATGATAGGCCAATGGAATTGATAAAATAATGATCCAGCATCGTGTGTTGTTTCTCCCATCTTATTGAACGAGAACGATGACGTTGCATTACATTCCCCAAATATATCCCGCTTCGAATTACATGCTGTATATAGAGCTTGAATGAAGCCGAGCCCTGAGAGCGATGAGAAAATTAATGGATTGAGGAAAGAAAATGTCCCTCCGCTCGGCAATGTACATTTCGATCGAGACGATAAATCGATTTACATATTTAATTCAAACAATTCGGGAAATACGATGCTTCGATGATTTGGCATGCTAATCGAATCGCAACGATTTCTCGTAGCTCCTTAATGATTGACAAATCTGGTAATATTATCCCTTTATGAGCAAAAGGTTTTTCCTCAATTTTGACTTCATCATTGAGGAATGTTCATCGGTTTTCCAAAGCTATGAGGAAACATTATACATATTTCAATTGAATTCTTGTTTTTATTACGTGACATGATGCAAATAATATATCGTGTTCCTGTCAATGATATTTTTTCTTTTTTTTTATGAAATATACTTGAAAATTCTGTAAACGTATATTTTAGACCGATCATCCATTATCCGCCGTGCATAATTTTTTGTATAATATTATACTCATGGAGAAATTATCACGGGTAATACGACCAAGAGCTTTAAAATTATCGGATATTTCCCGATTGGTTCGTTGCCAACAAATTAAGGAGTCAATGTTGTTCTGAAAAACTTGACGACTTCGTTTGTTTGCAGGGAATCTTGAGGGAAATATCCGATTAATGAGACAAAATCCATGAGACAAAATCCACAGTTAAAAATTCAAAATTTAAAAGTCACAGAATTTAATTCATCAGATTCGTTGGAGAGTTAACTGGATTGGAAAATCTCTTGTTTTTGTATGGAGTTAAACATTTTTGTATGGTTTAAACATTTTTGCCGGTCCTCTTTAGCTTGGTTGGCTATTTTCCTTGAATTTGATAGGTAAAGGGTTGAACTCTGCAATTAAGCCACACGAAACGATTAGTCGTGCTTACGTCATTCCCATGTACGGTTGGTACCGCGCCCTCGGGAACTTTAAGCAATTCTTCGTTCGTGATTTCCAGAAAGACTCAACCCAAGCATACCCCCATTTTATTGAAATTTTTTATATCTTGGACCGGACTCGAGAAAATCATGAAAATATGTCATCGTGACTTAAAATTCTCCACATCTAAGGGAGATCCGGTACAACCCAAAAATTGTCTGTTAAAAATATTTAGACTCGTAAAAAATCTATATTATATTCACCAGCTATTGCTTCTTCATTTTTAAACAATCGTATCGATAATTCCTTAAAATGAAATCAATTATTTAATCTGTCAAAAAATCGTTATTCAATGATATGAAAAACAACTTTTGTTTTTGTGTGTAATGTTGTAGTAATTCTCAGAGCCTCCCATTCTCAATCTAAATTATGTCACGTACAACTATTAAATTTATTACGAAGTAATGAAAAATGAAAATATTTCAAAAGAATGCCCTCGTTCCGTCATAACTTTAATAATGTTCAAGCATATACTCCGAAGATCTGCCTCAGATAATTTGAGAATTTTAATGACCAGCGCCCATCTGTTAACTTCGTAACCTCGTTTTACTCTCAAAAGGGGCTCTGGCGATCTTGGTCCTATGAATATGTGAAATAATCCTTTCGAACCGTAATTTCGATTTAAATATTCTGTGACGGTATTCGTTGAAGCGTCATGAGCATTATTATGAGTCGAAAATTTGTGTAGTTTTCGAGTTTTACGACATTTTCGCAATGTACCAGCATTGATGTTCGTATACATTCGTATTTGTCAATTAATCAGGTCGGTTAATATATTTAATCCCTGTGCGGGCTAGAGGCCAGCGTGGTAAACAATCGTTTTCAACGGTTGATTTTCAAAATTTTCATTTAACAAAAATAATAAAAGACCGTAAAGTACCCCCGTTTGAAACCAAACAACTTAATTAATTAAAATCTCGAAAACCCTCTACGCCATGTTTGATCTCCATTGCGCCTAATCAGGAATCATATCTCTATCTACAGCAGATAAAAGATTGAGCTTTGAATCTTTGATCTGTGCTTATGAGCGAACCACTTTCAATGATAACCTCGTTTCAATCATGAAAAAAAAAAATCATTTTTCCTACTTTACGTGCATTACTTGCTGCAGATATACGTGGCAAAGGCACAGTAGCAATAACCGTAATAGCATGTAT